>CAVLGW020000113.1:0-25089 GCA_963669155.1 Arbacia lixula
CTGGCTGCATAGCCGCATGCACTACGGGTATACTATTTTTTTACAAAATAACCAAAAAATGATAGGTGAATCCAGGAATATTTCTAAAAATGTATGCTACCATGTCTAAACTGATCTCTCCACACTCACTTCTTATTCCCCCCCCCCTTTTGCTCTCACATGACTTTATTGATCTATGTCAAGACCTCCGGCTCACATTCGTCCTTGTTTTTTTCAGCGAAATGACCAGCATTTCATTTAGCATGGACACTATTTGAAGGAGGCAAGGACTACACAACAAACATACATTTACAAAAATAAAAATCATCACGCATTGCACTGCTCCTTCATATGACGAGTCATTGCGGATGATACAACATATTTACATGTCAAGTTCTTGATATCCAAGAACGACGTCTGCTAAGTTGACCTTGCAAGAATGAATCACAATGCATGAATGAGCGCGTCCACTGAAATGAGTGTCTTCTCTTCTGCAAAGTATGGTATTTTTGTTACCAAAGACGCCATGATGACGTGACACGTGATACCAAGAACAATGAAGAATATGATTGAATAAACAAGACAAAGTTTCTTCTATTCTATCAATCCTACACAAAGCAAATACGATGTAACGAAGAGCATAAAAAAGACAGCGCGCAACATCATTCTTCTTCTTCAAAACAACTTTGCTTTTTTATATAGGCCATCATCTCAGCATTGCAGAGAGAATGAAAAAAAACCCATAAAAGTGGATTCCTATGATAACACGCAAAAAGGGAATAGGGAATTGCACATAGAATACATAAGTTATTGGAATTATAAATGTAAAAGCAGGAGCCATAAAGTCACAAGTTGCCAATTTGATATGTCTGCATGTGGTATACCTATGCATTGTCTGGTTTATACAATACATACACAATAAGCACAACAAGTCAAGAAATGAAGTCACACATACTCCAGTCCGTTGCTCCAAGGAAAAAAAATGAAGAAGAGTGACATATTTCAGAGCGTGTATTAGCAATTCTACAAAATAAAATCTTTACATTTCTGATGATTTCCCTCAATGTAGTTTCCCCGTTTGTTTGCTATTATACATCAGCTTGGTTCACATACGTTGGGCCATGCTGCCTAGATAGTTCCGGTCATTGTCACTCAACAATAAGTGTGATTACTATGGCAACAGCCAATTAGTATGAAACAATTATGTTGTTGCTAGGATATTGATTTTGTTTTCAATTATATTTGTTTTCTTCATTGTTTTGTTTTTCAAACAATTACAAAATAACAAAAAACAAACAATATCAGTACATGAAATAATCTGCATGTTTACATTATATAAAATATGTTTCCCTTTTGTTCTAAATATTTATATTCTCCATCTGTCCATTGCTTGTTTTTGCCGTGATATATGACCCCTTCAACATAGAGGGCAGTATACCACATAAATCATCTGTCATGAAACTAGCTACAGTGTACATTATGGTACATGTATCCTCCTAAAGGGCACATACATTACTGTATAAGAGTTTTCTCTTTGCGAAGGTTTAATCTCGCTACTTCCGGAAACGCTTCACTGATTCCCAAGGACATAGAAACACAGGTAGACATGTATACTCTCTCTCAGTAAATAATTTTGGGAATTCAATTCACTTTAATTGTAACCAATCGCAAAAAAAAAAAAAATCAGTCAAGTTTGAGCTCACAACAAAATATCTTCTTATCATGTAAAATCACGGGGGTCCGATCATCCTAACACAGGAAGCCAGGAATGGACACGCAAAACAGAGATGGAATGTTGCAGACTTGCAGGTGGAAGTTGTTGTCATGGGTACTGATGGTTGCTAGTCATTATTTCAGTTGTATGTTGCTTGTTAAAGAAGGTCGTTGTAACTGGTGGTTGTAACTCTAACACCGGCTCAATGATTTAGAAATAGAAGGGGCGCTGAGAACAAGTTTGAAGAAAGAGGGGGCACAGACATCAATTTTCTTGCAAATCGGTATATTAAATTTAATGTTCAGTGTGTGATTCTCAAACAAAAAAGAGGGGGCATGTGCGCTGCTTGCACCCCGCCTGGATCCGCCACTGGTAACTTGATGATGACTGCTTGGAGAACCCTCTCTCATTCATGTTCAACTCATTCTTGACAACAAACTAAAGTTGTACTGTTTAATCCTCGATTAATGTGACGACCTGCGTAGTTTTTTTTCCTTTGTCTCTGTTCTACGATCGAGCCTCGCCTATCTCCGGGCGCCTCATGTTTGCATCTAAATAGTCCCACTCCTCGAAGTTCTGCATAGAAAAAAAACACACAAATAAACAACACACTTGAAGTCAATACATATCAAGGCAGACATGATTAGAATATCAGAGCCCCATCGCATAAAACTTACCATTAATGGTAACTTTGCCATCAATGATAGTTATCATGGTAACATCGCTTGACAGCCAATGAGATTCAAGGTTTCCATAGAAATTGCCATTGTAGCAAAGTTACCATCAATGGTAAGCTTTATGCAAAAAGGCCCAGAAGTGATTTATGTGTGTTGTGTCTGCAATGCTCGAGTTTATCATGCGGCCATAAACACATCAGAATCCTATATTAAGGCTGCATATGAAACTGATACTGGCGACAAGAAATAAAACATTCTTTTAACTTTTTTAAAAAACAGCGAGAGGAGACAAAGGACAAACAAGGCATTAGCAATATTGTGTCTCGCCCACTTGCGAAAATAACCAGAAATATCGCGATCTCCGTTGCTACGCAAAAGAATTGTATCCCTGGCTGATTGTGAAATATCTGCCATAGAATGTAACATTCCATAAATGAGAAGGGCTATTTCACGCAATGCTACTTCCTCTATCTACTGCCCCTCCCCCACCTTCCCCCTTCTTTGAGATGGAATAAAAAGCCTCCACCAAGTTCTATTAGATTAGACAAAGACAAAACAGGATGATAATCAGTTGCACAATAGAGGAGGTACCCCCAGTGCATCTATGACCCAAGTTAGGTTGTAATCCAAGCAACCTATGTGAAGTTATTTGTCAAAAGAGAGTCTTGCAGGTAAACTTTAACGTATGACCTCAAATGACCTTTGACCTTATCCTGTGACCTCCAACAGCACCATAACATGAAGGTACCCCCAGTGCATCTATGACCCAAGTTAGGTTGTAATCCAAGCAACCTATGTGAAGTTATTTGTCAAAAGAGAGTCTTGCAGGTAAACTTTAACGTATGACCTCAAATGACCTTTGACCTTATCCTGTGACCTCCAACGGCACCATAACATGAAGGTACCCCCAGTGCATCTATGACCCAAGTTAGGTTGTAATCCAAGCAACCTATGTGAAGTTATTTGTCAAAAGAGAGTCTTGCAGGTAAACTTTAACGTATGACCTCAAATGACCTTTGACCTTATCCTGTGACCTCCAACGGCACCATAACATGAAGGTACCCCCAGTGCATCTATGACCCAAGTTAGGTTGTAATCCAAGCAACCTATGTGACGTTATTTGTCAAAAGAGAGTCTTGCAGGTAAACTTTAACGTATGACCTCAAATGACCTTTGACCTTATCCTGTGACCTCCAACGGTACCATAACATGAAGGTACCCCTAGTGCATCTATGACCCAAGTTAGGTTGTAATCCAAGCAACCTATGTGAAGTTATTTGTCAAAAGAGAGTCTTGCAGGTAAACTTTAACATTTGTGACGGACGACGGACGACGGACGGACGACGGACGGACGCCATTTGGATCCCTTAGTCTCGCCTTCACCTCCGGTGGGCGAGACAAAAATGGATAAGAATTAAACCTAGAACAAAAAGAAGTGAATTGCCCATGAAGTGGAGGAGAATAAGAAAGAGAAGAAAAAGGAGAGGAAAGAGAAAAATATAGATAAGAAACAAAAGAGACCTATTATGAGAGTACAAGATTTTAAGTAAAATAATATGTAAGCCAGAAATTAAAATGACATCTTTAAGAAGCATGAAATTGATAAGAGAGCAAAATTTAATTTTACTTTTGAAACACAACAACAATTTCTGCTCGTATGTTTTGTTCTTTATCACCCCATTCTTACATAAATTTTGATTTGGGATCAGAATGACACAGACGCTCATTAAGTCAATAACTACGAAAAAAAAGAAGAAGCAAAGAGTAAAAAGAAATCAGTGTTGAACTGCTTTGTGCCATTGTCTAAAAGATATTGTCAAAAACCAAAAATCACCAGTAAAAACATGTGCTCCCCATTCCTCTCAGCACACATGATCATGTTCTCCTATCCTTCATGCTCATCATTTCATTAATACACACGCCTTCAAGGATGCATTATCTGTGTGGACAACATACGTCACTACGCCATATCAACAAATAGGAGCCGTCACATTCACCTCGCTTGCTCTGTTGTCTTCCTCAAAGACCATACAAGTGCTTCATTATTGGCATGTGCGTCGCTCGACGCGTTTTGAAAATATTGTTGAGACCATAATTCTGAGTAAGAAGTGACGATGTCGATTGTAAGTGTCTGTAGTTTGTTGTGGATGTCACAAGGATGGATTTTGTCACTAATGGCCTCTATGGCTGGCTTCTAAATTAACTTGAGATTTATAGATGAATTTCTAGGATGATTAAAGACATGCAAGTTTGTTTTGGCCGAGTTGCAGACCTAATTAGAAGTGCGTTGTATAACCCATATCTACTTCACCAGTTAAGCTCTAGTTGTACTGGTTATGTACCGCACGCGCACAACCATGTTTTTCTCTAATATGAGTGCGTGTATATGTACTCAGTGTACATGGGTGTGTAAGCTTATATATTCATTAAGCATATTTGTGTATGTTTTCAAAATATTATGCGCTCATTCATGGTCAAGCAAATTGACTGGTGAGCAAAAACTAGGAAGAGCCATGTAAATGTGACTTAGAATTAACTGTTTACAGCCAATATTGAGTTACGGTGCTGTCTGACTATGATTTTGATTTGTTATGGTTGTTTTATTTATCTATTAATTATTTTATATAATATTTAACATATTTTTGAGAGTTTTGGAGGGATGATTTCTTCTTTCTTCTATTTTTTATTCTCTAATTTCATTATCATTATCATTTTTATTTGGGGGATTACTGCCTTACGCCTTACACCTTTTGGAGCAATTAAAACTCCTGAAATAATTTAACAACCACTAAGCAGCTAAATCAAATCTTATCCAAGAGAAAGTTTGAATGCGCACATTGATCAATAGAAAGTCAGATGGAAAATAGGACAAACCATTTCTAAAATCCCTCATGACGAAAACATTAAGTGACTGTCCACTTGACCTTTTGTTTTAATGCACTTGTTTTTCTTTGTGGTTTGACGTCAGAAATGACATCAATGAAATCGTTCTCACATGTAAGGACTGAAAACATTTAAGTATGCATGTCATCCAGTAAGCAAGATTCCTTGAGATTAAAGAGACAGAGTGAAGGAAAGAAGGAGAGAGAGGGGGAGTGGGGGTAGAGAGAGACAGAGAGAGCTGGAAAGGGGGTACAGAGAGGCAGAGACTGAAAGAGGGAAAGGGGGGTAGAGAGAGGCAGAGAGAGGCAGAGAGAGAGGGGGGGTAGTGAGAGGAAGAGAGAGAGAGTGGGGTAGAGAGAGGCAGAGGGAGAGGGGGTAGAGAGAGGCAGAGAGTGAAAGAGGGAAAGGGGGGTAGAGAGAGACAGAGAGGGGGGGGGGGTAGAGAGAGACATAGAGAGAGAGGGGGGGCAGAGAGAGGAAGAGAGAGAGAGAGGGGGGGTAGAGAGAGACAGAGAGAGAGGGAAAGGGGGTAGAGAGAGGCACAGAGAGAGGGGGGTATAGAGAGAGACAGAGAGAGATAGAGAGAGAGGGGGAAAGGGGGCAGAGAGAGGAAGAGAGAGAGGGAGAGGGGATCCTATCACTGTCAAATATGGTGATGGGCTTTATGTTTACTTTAAAAATCATCATGTGAATCCAGTTCACATATTATTGAAGTCAGTTAATGTGACCTCTAACCTTAACCACTTTCTTTTTCTTCACTACCCTCAAAAATAAAATAAAAAAATCTCTATTTATATGAGTTTTTGCTTCAGATATGTATTTTGCAAAGTAAGAGCAATGTGATCAAGCAAAAGGCCTGGAAGGAAACAAAAATTGACAGTGACATAAGAGCAGTACAGGAAAAGGAAAGTGAATGATTTTTTTCAAATTAGGTCTCAAAACTTGTGAGACATTTCAGAATAGGGTTAAGTAACTTTTCTTGAATTTCATATATTTCTTTACAATATCCCCCCTTGTATTTAGTATCATGAAGAACCCTGACATGTTAGTAAAAGTGTACATGTAAGAACGTCTTTCAAGAACAAATAGCATAAATAGGAGTTAAAAGTGCTTTCGTGTATAAAACGCACAGGGGACGATGTATCGTTTAAGTCCTGTAAGAGTTCTTGCCCATTCCAGGAGTGGTACAACTGAAACTGCCCAAAGCTTTCTTAAAGGGCATATACTGTACTTGGAAGACAAAAAAGCCCTGAAAAGGTGATCATGACCAATCTTCTTGCCAATGGTCTTAAATTCATGTATTGTCCATTTTAGAAACTTGCTGGAAGTTACTTGCCCTCAAATGATCCACATTTGGAGTAATTAGTGATAAAATGTCAAATCCACAAATGTTCGGCCCAAACAATTTGAGGATTTGTGACATAATCACTGATTACTCCAAATGTGGATCATTTGACGGCAAGTAACTTCCAGCAAGTTGAATTTGTTTTATCTTCCCAGTACAGTATATTCCCTTTAAGTCTTCATTCCTGGTAACCAACTTATTCCGTTAAAAGCAATTGTCAACAGAAAAGTTTGTGTGTGTGTGTATGATTGCATGCATGTGTGTGTGCATGTGTGTGCATGTATGTGTATATACTTGTGTCTGTGCGTGCGGACACGTGTGCATGACCATGTAACCTGTCTATGTGTGGCAAGTGTAATGTTTCTATATTAGTGTGTGCAGGTACGTGTGAGTTTGTGCGTTTCTATATCAGTGTGTGTGAAGTTATATTTTCTTTATAAAAACAGCTTGAAAAAAAGCACACAACAGAGGAAAAGGAAACAAATGATGTTAAGAGGTTAGATACAGCTTTATTAGAGTACTATGCTGAATGAAGGTTAGACAAGTAGATACAGGTAGAGGTTATGAAAGAAAGCTTACTTCAAGTAGAGTACACACAGAATCATGCATGTGCGTTGACATAGAGTGATAGTATTCGATAGAGATGCTGTGATATACTATATAACATTATTAATACTGACACAACACAGCTGCAGTTTAATTTTTCACATTTTCTGTCACAAGAGCAAGTTTTTTCAGGAAAACTGGTTCTACACATGAAAGCGTCCAACACTTAGATTAGTGAGTGTTTTACTGGAGTGTTCATTTCAATTCGTTTCATTTAATTTATTTATGCTGCTTGAAAACAGAATACCACACGGCAATGGGCTGTGTTCATACAAATTCCTAGCTAGCAATTGCAACCCCCCCCCCCCCCCCCCCCACAAGCAATAATTCATCAAGCAAAAGGCCAAGCTGAAATCTTCAATAAATTGCTTGCAGGCAGTAAACAATCACTTTTGGTTTCTAGAAAAGAAGCCATTGCTAATTTTAATGCATACAGATTCCAGCTAAAGGGTTTGCTATGTTTTTCAAGAATATGGTTTCTTGAATATGACAACACAACTGTGGCCTCTTCAGGTTTTTTTTTATTACTGCTGTGTGACCAATAAATTACTCTCTACCCTCCTTCTCTCCCTGCCTCTAACTCTCTCTTTCTCTCTCTCTGCACTTCACAAAGATGATATTTTGGCCAAACAACACAATATCAAATCACTTTGCATCCTATGCCCACATGTAATACAAAATTTATGCAACATTTTTCACTCTCTCATAATTCCTGCATATAGCTACTTTTGCATCAATATACTTCACAGTCTTATTAGAGTAGTTTTGCCCTCCACAAGCCATAAATTTTCAGGAGCTCAAGAAATCAACTTACCATTGACCTTCCTTGCATTTAGTGCTCATCAATCGTAAATTACAAGTAAATAAAAACTTTGCCTAAATTGCACAATTGAAAGCAATAAATATATTTTTTTATGTATGAACACACTAAATGTGCATAAAGAGTTGATAATTATTCTACAGAGTTCCTCACATTCATATATAATGACTTTATAATCAAATATATCATATTCTTTATCAGTAACTTAAAACAACATTGCATAGACATTGACAGCTTTCATTGAACTCTGCATTGTGAACGAAAAAAAATGAAATCTAAAATCAAATATATAAAAGCAAAAAAAAACAGAAGTATGCAAAGGTAATTATCAAAGTGAGGGAAATCATATCATTTGAAAAAAGAAGAGATTGAAATCAACAATTACAAATCAGATAATACAAAGGACATGCTTAGCATCAAGAAATATCAAGAAAGAGGAGAAGGAATATGCAAAAATAGAAGAAGAAATGTTCATGCTTGTGATATATTCTGGTACATGCAGATTTGTCAAAGGCAAGACTAGAGAGAATCTCTGTGAATGCTTTTTTGGTGTAATTATGTTTGATCATAGTGATGTGTTAGATAGGATTAGCAATGATATTACAAAGGCTCTACGTGATGCCTTGAACACATATACAAATAACGCAGTGCTAGCAAAAAGAACAGGTGCCACAAGCAATTTATAGCTCTTTGGTAAGTTGTGGCTGCATTCTTGATAGTCTTTCAGATGATTGTAGATATGTTTGCGCCAGCCTGCTAGCTCTGGCACTATAAACAAACAAATCTGATTAATTTCTAGTATAAAAAATAGTTACTATATGCCATTCAACAATATCCATGCATATTAGTATGTCGATTAGGAATGCGAAAGGAATGTTGCGAAGAAATACACAAACTTACTCTGAGACCCATAAAAAGTATGTTTCAGTATTAGCCTATGATATAACCTAGAGACTCAAGCGTAAAAAGTGGATCCTAAGGTGCCTTCTTTTTGTGCAATCTCAAATCAATTTGGTGAGTGTCTGCATGATAAATAAGAAACACATTAAACTGTGATCACTGACTCTTACCTTGTCACAACTGCACCATGATATAATTCTAAACATAAGTCTGCAACATGAGCCAGAACTAAATATAGTTTTTGTCTCAATTTACAATGTTTTCCATTTCCACACTCTCACAACTCACACGATACCCTGTCGTATTATCCAGGTATTCCTTGTTTTCTTCTAATTATTCTATGACTTTCTGTGTGCATTTTGGATTTGGATTTCATGACGACTTCAATCAACTGATTCAAATCCTTTCAATCAGTCGCACATATAGTAAATGCTGTCACCACAGGGGCGGTCAGATGTGACTTACGTCGGAGAGCTCCACGTTTGAGTTCTCCGGGGAGATGCCATTGTTGAGGGCAGTGGGCGGCTGGTGCAGAATCCCAGCCAGCTTCTCCTCCATGCTGAAGCCCATCAGGTCCTTGCGGGTTATTATGCCGACCACCTGGTTGTGGGCGTCGACCACGGTGAGGTGGCGCAGGCCGAGGGTGCGGAAGATGATGTAGGAGCGGTGGAGGGAGAAGTAGTCTGGAATGCAGGGTGCTGACTGGTTCACGTACGGACCCTGGGGGTAGGGGTTGCAAACATGGACAGGCTTTTAAAGCATTTCTTTTCCATACAACATATTGCATCTGTCTATCAAAAGAACATCTTCTGGGAAAAGCATCAATATAACACAGATTTACATTTTTGCAATGCACTGCTACTAAATATCAAGATTTAACATAGCACGTTTTCCATCTGTCCTTCTGAAAAAGAAAGGAATTACAAACATAAAACTTTTAATAAAAAACACTTTTACTTTGAATAGTACATCACTGGATAAGCTACATTTTGCAACTGTCTATTGCCATAAAATCTGGGACTATTGAGGACACGAACTTTGATTCAAAACATTGTTACTTATATTTTACCTACGTACCAAATTATATTTCTGTCTACTGAAAGTTTATCTTCAGGGTCAAACAAGGACCTTAATTCTCAGTTGATCTCAAATATCTCTTCCGGTAGGAGATAGTGATCTGTATCGGCGGACTGTAACTGCAGCAGTATCATGATACGTATATGCCATCATTAATCATCATGAAGGATGAAAAAACACAAACCTTTATCAAAAACACTACATTACCTACATCCAAGTCCTTTGCGACTGAATATTAGTCGAACGTCTCTGGGAGAGATTTATCACATAAAACAATGATCTTACGCATTATTCTGCAAACGTGAGCGAATGAAGAGGAATGATATCTTACCAACTGCAAAAACATGTGTTGGTATCTCTCATCTTCAGCATACGACTGTAGCACGGTCTCCATCGTCCTGCTGTCTTTCACATGGTCAACCCTCAACTAGATGACAGGAAACAGAAAGAAACGTACCATTAATTTTTCGATACAATTCTTTTTATGGATTTATTATAAACACATTATAAACACTATGCTGAAAACAGGATACATTTCTTCATCTATATATGCAAAGTGTGCTGTCTTTATGAAATGGTGTAATGTAAAACAAATGAGAAGACACGGACAGTAATGAATCGTTAGTTTTTCTGTTTTTAATGTACATCTGTATTTAATGTATTTTTTCTCTAAATCTATGTTTGTCATAATCATATCAATTGCGTTCAATAAAAACTCAATACTATTTAATAATTGCAAGAGGACATGCCGCAAAACCTGACATAATATTTAAATTTCTTATTGTAAAAAAATACCAAAGTGAAGTCACATGAGCATGGTCGTTCACTTTAAGGGCAAAGCAAATTGAGGTGACGGTTACGTGACTCCCAACCCATACACCTGACACTTGTCCTTTACAAAAAGTCAGCCAAGCAAGCCCCTCACTTGAGTAATGTAGTTTAGAACCCGAACTCTGCATAAAAGTGGATGTAACAACACCGCTGTTGTACTCTATTTCTCTACAAGCGCGTATCAGCCACATACAAGACATCATGATTGCAGGATTCAGGTAAAACAAGATACCTTTTGGTCAAGACATCATGATTGCAGGATTCAGGTAAAACAAGATACCTTTTGGTCAAGACATCATGATTGCAGGATTCAGGTAAAAGTAGATACCTTTTGGTCAAGACATCATGATTGCAGGAATCAGGTAAAAGAAGATACCTTTTGGTCAAAACTTCATGATTGCAGGATTCAAGTAAAAGAAGATACCTTTTGGTCAAGACATCATGATTGCAGGATTCAGGTAAAAGAAGATACCTTTTGGTCAAGACATTATGATTGCAGGATTCAGGTAAAAGAAGACATCTTTTGGTCAAAACATCATGATTGCAGGATTCAAGTAAATGAAGATACCTTTTGGTCAAGACATCATGATTGCAGGATTCAAGTAAAAGTAGATACCTTTTGGTCAAGACATCATGATTGCAGGATTCAAGTAAATGAAGATACCTTTTGGTCAAGACATCATGATTGCAGGATTCAAGTAAAAGAAGACACCTTTTGGTCAAAACTTCATGATTGCAGGATTCAAGTAAAAGAAGATACCTTTTGGTCAAGACATCATGATTGCAGGATTCAGGTAAAAGAAGATACCTTTTGGTCAAGACATCATGATTGCAGGATTCAAGTAAATGAAGATACCTTTTGGTCAAGACATCATGATTGCAGGATTCAGGTAAAAGAAGACACCTTTTGGTCAAAACTTCATGATTGCAGGATTCAAGTAAAAGAAGATACCTTTTGGTCAAGACATCATGATTGCAGGATTCAGGTAAAAGAAGATACCTTTTGGTCAAGACATCATGATTGCAGGATTCAAGTAAATGAAGATACCTTTTGGTCAAGACATCATGATTGCAGGATTCAGGTAAAAGAAGACACCTTTTGGTCAAAACTTCATGATTGCAGGATTCAAGTAAAAGAAGATACCTTTTGGTCAAGACATCATGATTGCAGGATTCAGGTAAAAGAAGATACCTTTTGGTCAAGACATCATGATTGCAGGATTCAAGTAAATGAAGATACCTTTTGGTCAAGACATCATGATTGCAGGATTCAAGTAAAAGAAGATACCTTTTGGTCAAAACTTCATGATTGCAGGATTCAGGTAAAAGTAGATACCTTTTGGTCAAGACATCATGATTGCAGGAATCAGGTAAAAGAAGATACCTTTTGGTCAAAACTTCATGATTGCAGGATTCAAGTAAAAGAAGACACCTTTTGGTCAAGACATCATGATTGCAGGATTCAAGTAAAAGAAGATACCTTTTGGTCAAGACATCATGATTGCAGGATTCAGGTAAAGGAAGATACCTTTTGGTAGTCTAATGGATTGACCTCTGGTGCATCTTCTGCAGCGCCCCCTAGGGTTGACCGGAAGAGCTGCTCGTTCAATAACATCACCTGCAGCTCCACTCTACACGGACAAACAAATGTTGTTGCTTTTTTATGTTTATGTTCTTATTGAAATTCATGTTGTTTTGCATTAATAAAGACATCAATATTAAAAAACAATCAAATTCAATACTTGAAATTTGATACTTCAAACACATACTAATCGTAGGTCACACACAATGTTTTCATGATCACTATTTTTCAAACTGTGAAATTAATCACTGTTGACAAAATTCTAAGCTAATCATTATATTCAATGTTCTAGCAGAAAATTTCATAATGAAGCCATTTCAACTGTTTCAATGACTTTATTCATAAACATACTCAGCTCAGCTCTCTGTGCTTTCAAATAAAACTTTACTTGAAACATGAAATAAAACCCAATGTTTTACAGAACATTTAATGTCAATCTCTGTATTTCATACATTTATCTGCAAGAAAAAGTAAATAACATAATTTTTGTTACTATGTGGGATGATGAAGTATATTCTATGACAAATCTAATTTACATCATGTTCAATAAAACCTGGAAAAATTTCTGGATTAATCAGCCCCCCCCCCCCACCCCATCATGAATTTGGGCCTCTTTAAAGTCTGTCAACACTGCAAATAGCGTTTAATATTAAGGGGTTACCATCACGATTTGACAGAAAGCTATGATCTCATACAAGAGATAACAGTGCAGCAAGAGTTTATATTAAGTGTAGCAAGATATGATAAACATAGAATCCAAAAAAACATAATTCAGGAGACGAACAAATTAAAGGATCCCACTGCAAGTTTTTATAAAAACAGAGGCCCCTTATGCTATTCAGCTACCTGGTGATGATGCCCAAGAACTGGTTTTCTATGCTGGGGTCAGCTCCTCCCTTCACAACGGGGAATCCCCCATGCTCCGTCTCTAGGAGGAGCCTGGTCACCTCGGCAACAGATTCATGGGGGTGCAGAACTCTCACCGGGGATGACATGGCATGCTTTGCCTGATATAGCTCTAGGTTTATGCTACAGAAGAGAAAGAGAGAGAGAGAGAGAGAGAGAAGAGAGAGAGAGAGAGAGAGAGAGAGAGAGAGAGAGAGAGAGAGAGAGAGAGAGAGAGAGAAAGGGAGGGGGGGGGGGAGGGGTAAACAAAGCAACCAAGCGTCAGCAGGTGTTGTAACCACAAAATCTTGACCATCCTCCCCACCAACAAATCAGATGTGTCAAGTATCATGGAATTGGTAGTTCTGGTTTAAAGGAGAAGAACACAGAGATTCCTATCATTAAGCCGAAATAAAGCCCCACACCCAAGATCAAGCTCTATCAATGCTGAGAAAGAAGAACATGAAATCTTTGTTTTATTTACCTCTGAGAAACGTAGACACTTATTGGAGGATCGTATTGTCTGCAGCAGACTTAAAGATCACCTCTTGATATAGACCTTTACACATACCAACTACTCCCTACAGAGCAGTGTGCATATTGCACCTGTCTACACACCACAAATCCACATGCTCACATTTTTCTTTCTCACTGGAGACAGTTTTTACGGTATGAGAATAGCCCCTCAAAGCTTGTTCTCTTGCAAACTTAATCCCATTCTTAACTGAGCCCACATACATGCGGGCTGGCTTTTTCACCACTCGGATACTGAGCAGTGCGACTCCCGCATAATCTGCTGTGCAGACAAAACAGTGATATAACCTTCAAATTCTTTATAAGGCAACATTAAACCACACCCCTTTGGTTACTGCAGTTCCATAGCAAGTTTTGACATCCTAACTGGACCAGGGCTCTCTAAGGCCGAGAAATCTAACCATGAGTAACGGGTACACCCTGTCTATCTAAGCCAGACAAAATATATTTCTATGGGATTTATGTGTAAAAAAGCACACACACGTGGCACACAAAGAGGTAACAAGTGACTGACATGGGTGCTCACTTTTTGCCCTCGTGCATGATGACTGGCTCTTCGTCCAGGAAAGGGATGCACTTGACTTCCAGGAGGGCGTGGTACAGCGGGTGGGTCAGGTAGTCACCTACCCATTTGGCTACCATGATGGCCACCATGATGGGCAGCAGAAACTGGATGTCGTTCGTTATCTCCATCTGGACAGGGGGAAAAGGATTTTATCAATGGTTAAATGGTCAATTCAATTAAATTCAATGTTTAATAGCATCATCTTGCAGCCTTAGCTGAATTGCATGACAATTGACAATATCTAAAATCGTGCTCAATAAAACCAATTACAGATAATACATAGATTGATGAAATAGTGACTGGAAAGAAACAAGTATTTATAAAATATAAACAAATATGATATATAAACGCAGGTAGATACTGGGACTGAAATGGTATAGACAATTGAAAGAAACCTCAACCCAAAGCAAATTTCTTTGTTTTAAGAGCAGAATTCTCTTTGATTTACTATAAAGATCATCAAATTTTACTTCCTGACTAGCCGGCTAGGCACTTTCAGGAGGCACCAAAATACCAAATTTCAACCGTCATCTATCAATGGTTTAAAAGATGTTCAGTTGTTAAAATATATCTTGGGAGACATCATGAAATTTAGGTTTCATTTCATGCATATTCACAAACATAGAGGAAAATACAGGGAAAGAGAGAGAGAAGAGTAAGGATGAGAGATAACTAGGATACAGAGTAAGGAAGGGTGGAAGAGAGAGAGGAGAATTATCGTGGGAAGAGAAAAATTATGGAAAAGCGAATGTAAAAGAAGAGAGAGGGAGAGGGAGAGAGAGAGAGAGAGAGAGAGAGAGAGAGAGAGAGAGAGAGAGAGGGGAGAAAAGGTGAGATGCGGGGGAGAGAGGATAAAGAGAGGAGAGAAGAGAGAAGGGAGGAGAAGAGAGAGAGAGAGAGAGAGAGAGAGAGAGAGAGAGAGAGAGAGAGAGAGAGAGAGAGAGGGGGGGGGGAGAGAGAGAGGGGGGGGGGGGGAAAGAAAGGGGGGGAGGAAGGGAGGGAGGGAGAGACAGACAGACAGACAGAGAGAGAGAGAGAGAGAGAGAGAGAGAGGGAGGGAGGGAGGGAGAGACAGACAGACAGAGAGAGAGAGAGAGAGAGTGGAGAGAAGTTAATCATCCATGACATCATGTTTTTATTTCCAATATTTTTTTCATTATTCATTAAGCCAAAGCAAGATAGGGCCCTGGGCCATTTTGCATATATTCATATATATGCATACACTTTCAATTATATGCAACATGGCCAAGGCTTACCATGATGACAGTGAGGGACATGGTGAGGCGCGACACGCCTCCAAAGAACGACGCGGCCCCAATCAGCGCAAAGGCTCCTGGGTCCATCCAGGCCCAGTAAGGGTTATCCTCAGAGGTCATGACCCCAAACATAGACACCATGGTCAGACCAATCAGACGGCCGTACAGGCCACCGATGTACCTAGGGAAGGAGAGCAACAAAATCAATGGATGATGACTTAAACATAGATTCCAGGACCCTGTTGCATAAAACTTACCATTGATGGTAACTTTGCTACCAATGGCGATTTCTATGGAAACCTTGAATTTCATTGGCTGTCAATCAATGTTTCCATGGTAGTTACTATTGATGACAGAGTTACCATGAAGGGTCCTATGGCTATTTTGAAAATCCACAGGGATGAAAAAGAAGGAAGATCCGTTTACTGTACTCTATACAGTTTTGATGGTTCATAACAACGTTGACTATATCTACATTGTACCAAGTTTGGTGATATTTGGTTCAATATTTCACATGAAAAGTGATTTTAAGATTTGACCTTGACCTATGACCTGTAACTCACAGCATGGGGACCACCAGACCAGCTGAGATGGACGGTCCACACGACCAGCAGGCCATGATGAAGTAGAAGGCCAGCACCGTAATCAGCGGGCCGTATGTGAACTCCCAGTGAGTGTCTCGTGAGAACAGGTGCTGGATGGCCTCCTCACCGGTTACAAACAGCAGAGTCGCCACTGTGGGAGGCAGGGAGAGAAGCGCAGGGGTGAGGTGCAGGATTAGAGGTAGAGAGGGGCGAGGTTTGGGGTACAGGAGTGGGGTACAGGGATGGGGGTAGAGAGGGGGTAAGGGTTGGGGTACAAGGATGGGGGTAGAGAGGGGCGAGGTTTGGGGTATAGGAGTGGGGTACAAGGATGGGTGTAGAGAGGGGGTGAGGGTTGGGGTACAGGGTTGGGGGTAGAGAGGGGTAAGGGTTGGGGAACAGGGATGGGGGTAGAAAGGGGGTAAGGGTTGGGGTACAGGGATGGGGGTAGAAAGGGGGTAAGGGTTGGGGTACAGGGATGGGGGTAGAGAGGGGTAAAGGTTGGGGTACAGGGATGGGGTTAGAGAGGGGTAATGGTTGGGGTACAGGGTGAAGGTAGGGAGGGGAGAGGTGCAGGGGTACAGGAGTGGGGTATAGGAATGGGGGTAGAGAGGGGGTAAGGGTTGGGGTACAGGGTGGAGGAAGGGAGGGGCGAGGGTTGGGGTACAGGAGTGGGGTACAGGGATGGGGGTAGAGGGGGGTAAGGGTTGGGGTACAGGGTTGAGGGTAGGAAGGGGCGAGGTTTGGGTACAGGAGTGGGGTACAAGGATGGGGGTAGAGAGGGGGTAAGGGTTGGGGTACAGGGTTGGGGGTAGAGAGGAGCAAGGGGTAGGGATCAAAGAGGAGATACAGAGAGAGAAGAGGATCAAGAGGGGAGAGAAGAAAGAAAAAAAAAGATGGTTGAGAGAGGAGAGAAAGGATGGAAATTGATAAGAGAGAAGAAAGAGAGGAATGAGGGTTAGGAGAGAGAAAGGGAGAGAAGGAAGGGAAAAGGGATAGAACAGAGTGAGAGGGAAGATAATCAAGACAGAGGACAGAGGAGAAAAAAATGGAGAGAAAAAAAAGGAGGTAGAGAAGGGACAGAGACAAGTTGAAATAGAGAGGGAATACAAAATAGGTAAAAGAGTCTCCTTTGGTTGAAAGTAATTAAATTATGGAGGATTCCAGTGGGATATCTCATACCTGTGTGGGAATTCATCATACCTTACATGAACTTAATATAAAACTGAAATTAAATTGAGAGTGTATCAATATAATCTAAAATCTTCAGTTTCGACCCTTCAATGAAAAATGTATTCAAGATATGTAATCAGGCCTAATGTTATGCTATATTGAATGTACTACATACATAAGCAGTTCATTAAACAACTTTAAGCAATTATTCTGTTTGATTTAAATGTTTTTGCTGGGGCCCCAAAATAGTTGAGCCACTCAATAAAGACTAACCCATTGGAAAGAAAGCAAGCGGTCTTTAAGAACAAAGCATTTTTATAGCAAAGTTAAATTTCCGCAAGGTGCTAAGGGGCGATTGAAGTTGAGTTATTTAAGTTTTGTTTTTTTTGGAGGGGGGGGACTTACACATTTTTTTTATTGTCCTTTTCAGGGAATTCACTTTTCACATGGTTTTACAAATTATAATACATTTACATACATATTCCACATTACATAACTGTACAAATGAATTTCAATAATACAAAACATACACAGAAATTACATATGAGACAATGTATAGGTACCAAGTTTAATGGTCTTTATAGATAGGTGGTCCATATAGACAGGTTTGATTGTGATCTCTCTCAATCCTTGTCCTTGAAGATTGCACTCACCTTGGTTGAAGGTCTTGTTACTAAACCCGATGGTGCCATTGTCATAGTATTTAACAACTCCGTCTGTGCAGGTGTACATGCTGACTGACCTATCAGTGGCAGATGAGGACTGGTCTAAACACTTTGGACTGTACCCAGATGGACTAGGAAGAAGAGCAAATTGGCAACGAACACATCAAAATGGATCTTTAAGTATAAAGTAACGCTAATAAAACTATAAAACAATTACATCTTCATACATGTAAATAAATTCACCAGACACATTTTATGAGACTGAGGTAATATTACACATGTTGGCAATATAACAGGAAAAAGTCATCCATTCTTTCCCTTGAAAGGGCAATAAAGTTTCTTTTTGTGCAAATGCATGAGGTGGGTTTTTTTCTGCTCAAAAATGCATTATTTTCAATGCCCAAAACATATAGAAAAAAAATATAAAACTTCTCAACTCTGGCAAGAATTACTTTTTGTCATGATGTTTATCCGATATAAAAAACCATTAAAATGTGATGTTCTGATAAACCCATGTAATGCCACAATCTTATATGTGAATACAGGAAAGTTGATTTGCTCTTCTGAACATTCTACATTTGTTAAAAGAGTCAAGGTTCTATTCCCCAACCGACAAAATCTTTGTCCATCCTATGTGTCCTGTGTGTCTTTCAAGCAATATGAAAATTAAGCACTGTAAGTACTTACGGCCTCTTTTCACCTTCATAATAGCAAGAGTATGACGAGCAGCCAAACGCACTAGGCAGGAACACGGTACAGGTGGCTACTAGAATCTGTCATCCAAGAGCAAAAGTTACAATCACTATTCAAATATGGACAGGATATTTTTAGACTTTAGTGTGAGGGCTGCTTAGGGTTTGAGTCACACTATCAACTTGTACTTTGACAACAAGTTAATAGTTCCTCTTCACTTCAATACTTTGATATAGAAGCAAATGGGTATTGACATATATCAAATGATTAGATCAAGCAAGACATTATCAATGTGAATCTTCATGAAGAGACATAAATGTGGAGCATCCTATTGCTTTCATGCAATATACTGTAAAACCGGTATTTTTAGCACAGCACACCTACAACTTATTCGCAGGACATTTATTTGGGGCACAAGAAGTCCATCCTATGCAGTACAACCATCAACAAAGCACCTCAGAATCCCCAACAGACCTGCGCATCTAGCCTGCCAAAGATAGCAGGATAGTTTTAAATCTTAGGTGATATCAAATCCACGCTGTATTGTGTGAAAAGCGTGGAAATGAGTGTCACATTAAAAAGAATGGTATTACAGTGAACTCCTCTTTCTCATCTTGTGGCTTTCATATATTAAATGTATTATGAGCAAACATCACTTTTATCTATCATATTCACGATTAAAAGTCAAAATAAAAACGGACATACAATGATGATGCACGGCTCTGCCAATCTCATCAGCTTCTGTTGCCATGGCTGCCTCGTCAAGGCAACCATGCGCCGCCTCACCCTAGCTAGCTTGAGGTTGGTGAAGACAAAGAGTCCTCCGAAGACTCCGCCCAGGACGCCGATGACCACGGTGGGAATGAACATGATGATGTTGACGTCGATGCCCTCTCTCACCTGCAATGCCAGAAGACAATCTCTTGTCAACTTTGCTTCATAATGTTTGATAATAATTAGGTGTTCTTAAATGTTGTAGTGCTTCATGTTAAATAAAACATATTTTAAGAGCAATTCAAAGGCTTGCCTTTTCTGTTGACTCTTTCACTCTGTTCTTCAATTTTTCCTTGTTATGTACATGTTTCATTGCTGTTTTCTGATGAGTGCAAAATAGTATGTGATCATTATTTTAAATGATAACGGTTAAAACTCACCTGAAACATGATGTATTTCTCTGACTTGAAGAGCCCAAAGTCCCCCTGATATCTGAAAGCAGAGAATGCTGAGTTGAAGAGATCTGTAGTGACTGTTGAAACCATGCAGCAGAAAAACACCTGCAAAAACATATACATTGATGAAGATCATTGAAGATGAACAGATTTTATTTCAACAACTATTTCATTGTGAGACTGTAAGTTCACATGATCCTAAAATTAAAGAAAAATAGGACCTGTGTTCACAATAGGTAAGTGCTGTGGTCATTGTGAGTAACGTAATCTGTTCCACAAATATGCCTGTACTAAAAATGCCAATTAACTGGCAATAATCATTTTTTGCTAGCTGTATGCTCTTTTTTAACCCTTTGTGAGCCAGACTGAATGCTGCTCTATGGGATTTGTGTGTATTAATGGTACAATAATCCACAGGCAGTATGTTAAAGGGAATATACTGGACTGGGAAGACAAAAAGGCCTTCAAAATGTGATCGTGAGTAATCTTCTTGCCAATTGTCTTAAATTCATGTATTGTCCATTTTAGAACCTTGCTGAAAGTTATTTGTCCTCATATGATTCACATTTGGAGTAATTAGTGATTAAATCTGAAATCCTTGAAATGTTCCACCCGAACAATTTGAGGATTTGTGATTTAATCCCTAATTACTCCAAATGGGGATAATTTTAGGGCAAATAGCTTTTAGCAAGTTTGTAAAATGGACAATACATGAATTTAAGACAATTGGCAAGAAGATTACTCACGATCACATTTTGAAGGTATTTTTGTCTTCCCAGTCCAGTATATTCCCTTTAAAGGTTAAACACATCAAACAAGGCACTGATTGTGTTAAGATTGACTTGTTACCTGCCAGGAGAGCTTCATGCTCCAGAAGGACGAGACCTCCTCCATGGCAAACAGCAGGCCGCCCACGGGGGCACCGAAGGCTGAGGCTACCCCCGCTGCTGCCCCCGCAGAGATGAAGTTACGTCTGAAGGCAAAACATAGATCATCTCATCATTTCTTCTTGTACAGCGCAGTGATATTTCATACACAGGGGTCTTTTTACTTGTACAGCGCATTGATATTTCATACACAGGGGTCTTTTTACTTGTACAGCACATTGATATTTCATACACAGGGGTCTTTTTACTTGTACAGCGCATTGATATTTCATATATAGGGGTCTTTTTACTTGTACAGCGCATTGATATTTCATACACAGGGGTCTTTTTACTTGTACAGCGCAGTGATATTTCATATACAGGGGTCTTTTTACTTGTACAGCGCATTGATATTTCATATATAGGGGTCTTTTTACTTGTACAGCGCATTGATATTTCATACACAGGGGTCTTTATACTTGTACAGCGCATTGATATTTCATATATAGGGGTCTTTTTACTTGTACAGCGCATTGATATTTCATATATAGGGGTCTTTTTACTTGTACAGCGCATTGATATTTCATACACAGGGGTCTTTTTACTTGTACAGCGCATTGATATTTCACACACAGGGGTCTTTATACTTGTACAGCGCATTGATATTTCATACACAGGGGTCTTTTTACTTGTACAGCGCATTGATATTTCACACACAGGGGTCTTTTTACTTGTACAGCGCATTGATATTTCATACACAGGGGTCTTTATACTTGTACAGCGCATTGATATTTCACACACAGGGGTCTTTTTACTTGTACAGCGCATTGATATTTCATATACAGGGGTCTTTTTACTTGTACAGCGCATTGATATTTCATACACAGGGGTCTTTATACTTGTACAGCGCATTGATATTTCACACACAGGGGTCTTTTTACTTGTACAGCGCATTGATATTTCATATACAGGGGTCTTTATACTTGTACAGCGCATTGATATTTAATACACAGGGGTCTTTTTACTTGTACAGCGCATTGATATTTCATACACAGTGGAACCTACTTATAAGGAAAGTCCACCCTGAAGTAAAGTTGGTTTTAATAAAAGCATCTTAATGAAAGAAACAAATTAGTAAGGGTTTGACCGAAACAAAAATGGCCATAAGGACCACCTGTCTGTCAAGACCACTCAACTTAATTCCATTCAGAGCAATTTGTAAGTATGTATCTGCGCCTGTTCTTTAAGACATATTCCTTGTTTTTCCCTTAATGTGGTCTGTATACTGGTAGGCACGTTTGCCTGTGCAAGTTAATTTTCTTAATAGTAGGTCTTGTAAAGGTAGCTTGAATGTCATAAAATGTATATATACCAGTGAGTGATTTTCTTGTGATTTTCAATTTACATACAATCACAAGTACTGCTACATTTTATCTCACGATAACGACTCAGATTACCAGCATGTCACTTTTAATCACTTTAAGAAAGCGGGGAAAAAAATTCAAAGAACCATTAGTTGAGAAAACAGCAATCTTTAACTTACCTGTCTTCAGGATTCCTGAAGCGTTCAAAAAATGGCAAAGCAAATTTCATCGTCTCCGACTTGAACTGGCTCACTCCAGATCCAATCAGGGATCTGAAAAAAAGTGGGAGAAAGAAAAGATAGAAGAAATTAATAGCAAAAATTCATGTACAGTATTACATAAATAAGGAGACCCTTTGAAACCATGAATGTTTCACTCAATTTAATGTCACTTTATTGATCAAACCTAAAAACATTGCAGTCCGAAGACGGATACATTCAAGCATAGCAAGACTTGGAATCGGGGGCAAAAATCATCAATTAATAATTGGATGATTAATCGTGAAGTATATTTTGAGTAACGGCATAAAAAGTGACGTGTCCAAATCTACTTTTGATGTAGGAGGTTGATCATAACTGGCTGAAAACATGCTACAGAAATGATCATGTCATACACTACTTTTCTACCAGGGTAAACACAGTTTTGTCTGACATTTTTTTAGTTATCACAAAAAAAGGCACTCCAGAGGGATGGACATTTGACCCCAAATCAAGCTGCCACCATCCACTGCATGGTACCCCCCCCCCCCTCCCAGCCTCCCCCCCCCCCCTCCTAGCCTCCCATCCCCCCTCCCAAGGGACAGGGGAGATAAGGGGTTTCTCACCCCATGTGGATCATGGGCCCCTCCGGTCCGACGGGTAGACCGCTGCTGACTGCACACACACAGGAGAAGAACTTGACCACCAGCGTCTTGACATTGAAGATGTGCCGCACCTTGGTGCCGTTCAAGAAACCAATCAGTTCCGGCATGCCCGAACCAGCCGCAGAAGGCCGCAAGTACTGTTCAAAAAATAGAGAGTAAAACCTGTTTTAGTGCCCAGAGAACTGTTTAGAAAGATGACACATCTTTAAACACTTAATTTATTGTTATCTTTGAAAAAAAATTCTCATTAGATCATGCTTGAACGTAACATATAAATAAAGACCATATTCAGTGGTCTTTCTATGCAAGTTCCATTGTAGTACAATGTATTTGATTGAAACTATGCCATTTGTCATTACTTTAATCAGAGAGGTGTAAGGAATGGAGTCAGCACGAAGTATAATTTATTCCTACAGCAGTCGTGTGCATTGATGTCACAATGGAATAGTTTACGCGTTTGGCTCTTTGATCGAGGGAGATCCGCCGCCAAACAAGCATGACAAAATGTAGGATGCATTTTGAGGAATATATATTCTGTATGCGCAGAAGATTTCAGAACCACTACATGAACTGAAGTGCATGTGCAGTAGTATTAAATCTTATAAAGATACGATTCTGTGAATTTCAGATTATATTGTTGCTTCGTTTTTGTGATAAAATGAGAATACTGTAGAAAACATGCCAGAGAAATGCCTCCATATCACACATTTCCAAATCATATTTCCTTAAAAATATCTTGTAAATCGTTTATTGAGTGTTTCATCTTTCATGGAAACAACCTCAATTTCGTGTGCGGAGGTGTCCGAAAAAGTTACGGACCAAATTCTTTCTATAATTTTTTCAAAGTTTCCCTTCGCTTACCCCAAAACTAATTCACAGTGTGTGTAAAAAGATCAGCAACGAGCTCCCAGCGAAGGCTGAACGGTTGGCATACTTCTCAAAACAGATTTTCTTTTGTTATTCATAGGAAGGCACTACCTAATTAGAAATACAGCTAGTTGTTTAAAACACCTGAATGTCTTGGATTTTTATGAGGCGGCGGACCTCATAGATCAAAGGAAGTCAATCCGAGCGCAGTCCATCCATAATAGGTCCATGCTTTAATGTAGGAAAGAGGGAGCAGTTGGAGGTATTTTCACTTTTATAAATATTGCTGATATACACTCAGGGGATATCTGTGTGGTGTTTGTGAGAGATTGTGTGCAATAATTAGTGGAATGTTAATGTGAGTGTTGAGAGATTTAAGCTATGCATGGAGAGCCTCTGTAATCTCAAAGAGCTGTTAGTAAAAAGTCCACAATGTTTTGGATTGAGCACCACACTATAACAGACTAACAGACACCACACACACACAGTTGAATGTTACACATGTACACTGCATAGTACTTGATTCAAAAATGTTTGATCCCCGCTTTTTACCATTGGCATGAAGATGTGTAGTGAGGCAATGGAGTTGTCAAAGCATGGTAATGTAAGGGTTAAGAAGGTCCCCTTCTTTATATAACGAGGGGCAGTATTAACCACTTGGCTCCTGAATTCTCTTATTCCCATAACATTAACACAGAGCCCTCTTGGTTCTTATAAGCATGGGGTTAACTGGACACTACCTTCATTGGTACAATCCAGGTGCACTCACCACTACGATAGCACTACCGGCAAGGACCACCGCAAGACTAAACCCAGTCAGGAACAGCCAGGCAATACCCATACTCCTGTCCTGTAAAATACATGAAAGATTGGAGCACACGACCATTAAAGAGAAACTTCACCCTGTCACCTTAATAAATACTTAAATATATATATAAAAAAAAAGAAACTCCACCCAATCATATTCACAGTAATCATACATTATATTCACATTAATCATTTATCATATTAATGGTAATCATATGTCATATTCAGAGTAATTATATTCATATTCCCTCGTAGAGAGAAACAAAGATGGTGGTTTTGGGTTGAACTTACAAGACAACTGCGAGTTTGCTGATCCCGAAAAGCGCTCGCAACCGATAGTTGTATCTCTTTCCAAAGAAGCTCAGAATGAAGAAAATAAGGAGCTAGA
>CAVLGW020000113.1:25289-42789 GCA_963669155.1 Arbacia lixula
AGTCAATAATCTCAAGTACAACGATGGCGGTAGAGATGACGTCAGAGCCCGTACGACTGTTCTCACAGTTTTCCACATCCCCAAATGCGACGGACCGCCCTTGGCATTTCAAGAGCAGCACTCCCATGGCTACGTGTATCAGATTATCTATTTTTTGCCGCGGCGGGAAAACTACAGACCGCATGCGGGAGCCACAAACCGCTTTCGTTCGTGTAAACGTCTCTAGACAAGAAAAAAAAAATGTCTCGACTTGGGTTCGGTCGTTTCCAATGATCTATCTCTTGGTGGTAATATTAGGACGCGCTTGTCAGTATGTGTAAAATGGGACGGGTGTCGATGGAGATGGAAAAACGTTCAAAATCCCTTTAGGATTTCGGAAGTTACTGCTACCTCCGCGAAGATAATTCTATCAAACGCTGACTCCTCTGCGAGTTCAGCGTCACTTACACATGGCGAGGGAGCGGAAACGCCATCTCGTTACTCGGTTAATAAGTTGATGCAAAGAGTTCAACTTTAGAGTAAGAGAGAGGTAAGGAGAGAGTGCAGACTGAGAGAAATTTATTTGGTAACGCTAATCCTGACAGATATACGCAGGGAGGCAGGTGTCTGCTGACTGACGTGCTCGCCGCCCCTAGCGGCCTGGGTCCCTGGTAGATTCGACCCGGGAACACCCATGCCTCCTACTGACTGAGGCCAGACCGCAGAACAATGATTGACATGTCGTAGGAGCGGATTGAACACGGCGACAAAAGTTACCGTACAACCACTTGTTCACGCTCTTCCCCCGCTTAACCCACAATATACGACAACAAGGTGTTCCGCGGCTTCAGACCATAGACACGAGAAAATATGTGGGAGTAACTTGATTAATCAATTTAACGAAATTATTATGATGGCTGAACCGCTTTGGTCGGGTTGGGAGCATTAGTAAAATAATCAGCTCCTCTCCAATAAAGATACGTTACTACTTTTGTAAAACTTCAAAGGATGGTTAGGTCGTTCTAATATTTATCCCTCTTTCTTTCTCCCTCTCGCCCTGTCCCTTTTTCTACACCCCCCCCCCATCTCTTTTCTTATTCTCTCGCAATTATAAATTTCCTTCATTTATTGATATTTTAGATTTAATATACTTCTTCAATTCCTGAATAAGTACCGCTCAAAGCAATAATGCATGCCACTTATTATCTTCAATACGGGGGTAAATTCATAATCAAAAATGCAAAGCAGTCTTTAATCAATATTCAATAAGTCATTATAATTACCATGTCCAAATGACCGCAATCTGATCGTTAATTTACTCACTACTTTACGCACGACTGGTGACCTATTCTTGGGTGCCAAATCAGATTTTCACTCATTTTGATTCCCATCAGCTAAAGTTAAAATCTGTTCTTGTTGTTAGCAAGCATCTGCATACAAAATTAATGATTGGTCAAGGATTGTAGAAAATACACTTCCACGTTGTTAAAACAGGAACAGATTGGAGTATCTCATTTAGCACAAGAACAGGTCACAAGTCGTGCGTAAAGTCAAACGTAACTTACGAACAACTTTATAAAACAGGACCCTGCTGCCTTTGATTAGATTCGCGGTCCACAATGATAGCGGTCGAAGTACTGCGTGATATTTCTGGCTACTAATTTCTTGAGCTCAGAGCTTAACTTCATCCAATCTTCCTCAAGGTCTATTACTCGACCCTATTCATGACTGAGTAAGAAAACTGACCAATCGGAAGATCTCAGATGAGCCCATAATGATGCAGCATTATCTCTTGGTTTTTATCTATTGAAGGAAGCGTGTTATTATGGGCGGGTACGTTTCAAACCAGAGTACGAATCTTTCCTTGAAAATAATGACAAAGAGCTTTTCGCATCCAGCTCATCCCAATAACCCCAACCTATCCCTTTAACCCCGCCCATGCTCTACGACATGCTGGTATATGGGAATTGTCGTGTATTGCAACGTGCGCAAATGCATCTCTGACGCTCTGAGAGTTAATGTTATATACATTCACAACTTCACCTCTCCCACACGCAATTGCAGTATTCGATCAACACAGAGCATGATCGTGCATTATTTAGATCCATCTCTCGCTGAATATTGCAATTATTCGTTCAGAAAGTGACTGACTCATATTTTGAGGAAGATTTATTAGCACGCTCTTAATTGTCAAACCGTGGCAATGGATATTTCATCGATATGACTTATACTTTTTCTTCACCCATGCTGTTAAAAGGCGATAAACACACGCACGCTGTGTAGGCGTGTGTGCCATGGGGAGCAAGAAGGGCGCAAGTTACATTGTAGTAATTATTAACTAATTGCTTTGATTTGAAATGTATGGGACATTTTCTTTTGTCTGTTCTCATTTGTTTTTCTAAAGCACCATTGATTTTGGGCGTATTTGGCGGCATTTTTTCGCAAATACAGACATTGCAATGTACACTTCTTTTTTTTATGTACTAGTATTGCTAGGTCGATATTCTGCAATAATTTTGAATGTAGTACAAAGTAGCATTCTCTTATTTTTAATACAATATCTACCCTTTTCTCTGTTTTATCCTCGTGTGGAAAACATGCACTTATATGTACTACAAAACAGCCTCTTCACATTTTGACTCTGGAATTCGGACAGACTCATATTTAAAACGAAGATGCATTATGTATGATAGACATTACGGCATGGCTCAATAGACAGGTTTACTAACATATTTAAATTTTTATACATACCAGTTTAATAAAGGTTACCCCTGACAACCGGAAAGCTTACCCGAGGTTTGCCCGGCATAGCAACAACTAATGTTGCAATGTGGATTCCAAGTACTGAAATACCATTGTTAGGTACATGTCAATAGAATAACTCGTTACTAGGCCCCGAGGGAAGAAACATCCATAAATGTGACTACATTAGTAAACCGGTCTATTGTGTCTTTGTCTTTGTCTAACATTGGCAAAGAAAGGTGACCGAAAAATATGAACACACATGCAAGTATCATATGATCATAATTCTTACAAATATAACCCGTGGAACATATATTGGTTATTATTAGAAGGAATACAAGGTTAAGGGGGGTGATATAAGGATTAAGAGAAAACTTAACATATTTCCAAAATGGTTGTGGCCAAACAGCTCCCCCCCCCCCCCCCCCTTTCACCCAATAAAAAAAAACAATATCGCATTGGCACACCAAGGGGTAACTGTACGTATGGTCCACTATACGATTACAAAGTACTAATGATGAATGTGCTCAACTCTGGATGCGTTGGTAATACACACTATTTCCATAGACATGATGGGGCAGTATAGAGTTTGGCAGAGAAGGAGTTCATTCGCATTATGTTCGAGAATCAACCCTTAAACTGCTGCTCAATCGGAATCGTGTGTATTAAACATGCACATTTGGCAGGCAAAGAGTTAAGTGATACAGGGTATTACGCGCTACAAAATTATTGTTGACACTCGTGTCAAGAACCTAATACATGCATAAAATACCGCTGTATATGTACAATATGGATAGAGATGGAACTTGAAACACATTTGCTACAAAACTGGCAAATTACAGTTTTACTATTAACATATCACTACTGCAGGCATATTCTGATGAAACCCCGTTTTGAACTGCAAACTTAAACAAATATGGATTCGAGAGAAATATAATTATTCGCTTACAGAAAACAGAATAGAGATAAATCATGTAGGTTACAATATACAGATGTGTCACTTTATTTTTTTTTACTAGGTGATGCGGCAGGATTCTACCGCATTGCCAACATATCAAATTGTGTTGGAGAGATCTTTAGATTATCAATTTCCACCAATAAAAGATGAATATCAAAGTATGAAAATTTCAAAGCTCATGCGTGACTTCGCACCATACTTTGCTTTTAAGAAAGGGACTCAAACTGCCATATTTATGAACGAACATATTTAAAACAGAGGTTTAACGCACTTTATCTAAATTATCTAAATTAAGCACGATGATCCCATCTGCCTTCAAGCATAGATTTCTCTTCATGTAACGGTGATATGTACAAGTTCACATTACAGAAAATGCATCACACATACAAACTTGAATACAAACTTACAAATACATTCTAGCCCAAATCAGACAATACAGTATTTGAATGATGGACTCGTAATATTAAACTCCAAAAAGCTTAACATGTTGTAACATAACATATCAACAGATGGGAAACCAAGCGAATAGCATATATGGATGTAGCTGGTAAAATACATATTAGCATTAACAGTTAACAGTAAGCCTATCATTATATTTTATCCAAAACTCTCTGCGTTTAGTTTATTAAGGTAAGGAGAATATGCATACTCAGATGTAATAGATTGCAACTTGATAATAGACGGCGCCTTAGGATGAAATGTGTTAAAGAACAAACAACTATAAGAAGGCAGCTTGAACGATTGAACAAATACAGAATCATATGAATATAAATGTGCGGTAAACTTACCATGGTAATTCAGCCAAAATCAATGCGTATAGTTGTATTGTATTCCAGTTAGGAGTGGGCGACTTTGCCGGTGTAGAAACGAGTTAAGATTGTCCAAACGTATTAAGAGGTCAAGCCCCGATGAGCAGGAGTAAGTAACCCATTTAGAAGTCCAAGGTGGCTAACAGCCAAATGAAATGTCACCGTCCAGATCCTCAACTTAAAACTTGCGATATCCACCTAAAGAAACCCCAGCCGCGGAGTATACTTCTTTTCCCGAAGAGATGATATGCTCACGTGTGTTGCGTTGAAGGTTGTACCGTACGCGCGTTATTGCGAACGTACGTTTGGAAGTGCCCCCTGTAATTCGAGAAGTTGCCGAGTTTAGGCCACGCCCCCGGCAGCTGTGATTGGCTCACCCCTGACGACAGGACGGCCAATCAACAGGTATCAGTCTGTGTAGTCAGAAAACTTTTGCCATAGTGGGGTGATGAGCGCCAGCTGAGCGGGTAGCATGGAAGGAGAGCGAGAGAAGATTTTAGTGTGGTTGTATATGACTAAAATGCGTGCGAAGAATTCACTGCAATATACAGCTACGTGTTTTTATCATTACCACTAATATAATGATAATTCATATTACTCATTCTAATGTTATCACTTATACAACGACTACTTCTACTGCTTCTACTACTACTACTTCTACTACTGCTACTTCTACTTATATTGCTACTACTGCTATAACTTCTACTTCTACGTCTATTACTACTACTGCTACTCCTGCTTCTTCTACTTATATTGCTACTACTGCTATAACTTCTACCTCTACGTCTATTACTACTACTGCTAGAACTACTACTACTTCTATTACTACTACTGCTAGAACTACTACTTCTACGTCTATTACTACTATTGCTAATACTGCTACTTCTACTTATATTGCTACTTCTGCTATAACTTCTGCTACTTCTACTTATAGTGCTACTTCTGCTATAACTTCTGCTTCTACTTCTACTTCTGTTACTACTACTGCTAGAACTACTACTTCTACGTCTATTACTACTACTACTAGAACTACTACTTCTACGTCTATTACTTCAATTGCTACTACTGCTACTTCTGCTATAACTTCTACCTCTACTTCTATTACTACTACTGCTAGAACTACTACTTCTACGTCTAGTACTACTACTGCTAGAACTACTACTTCTACGTCTAGTACTACTACTGCTACTACTGCTACTTCTACTTATATTGCTACTACTGCTATAAATTCTACTTCTGCTTCTATTACTACTGGTTCTACTACTTCTCCTACCATCTCTACTACTTATCCATGTATTGTTATTGCTACAGCTACTGTTATTTATTGTACTGCTACTACCATTATTATGACTTTGATTGCCATTCCTTCTACTACTATTTTACTGCTACTTCAACTTTTTCAATGTTTATGTCCTCCAGATTTACTGATGTGATAATGGTGACATTGATGAAAATCGTAGACATCACTATGACAACCACAAGGTAATGTGCTTGATTTATTTTATCCTTCGTGTTGCCCTCTCCACCCCCTCTCTCTCTCTCTCTTTCTTTCTTTCTTTCTTTCTCTCTCTTTTTTTCTCTCTCCCCCCCCCCTCTCTCTCTCTCTCTCTCTCTTTCCCTCTCTCTTTCTTTCTTTCTTTCTCTCTCTCTCTTTCTCTCTCTCTCTACCCTCTCTCTCTCTCTCTCTCTCTCTCTCTCTCTCTGTACTGGTCACCAGTCCACCCTTTACCCATTTCATCTCTCGTTATCACTGTGTTCTTTTGTAGTTGTCAATAAGTATATGTTGTCCATCCTGTTTCGAAACCTCGCTATATATCAACATGGACCCTATCCCGACACTTAATCCATTGTTCTGGTTGAGTGAGCACCGGTTGGAAATTAATTATCCCTCTTGAGTTTGAAACTTTTAAAAACCCTTTATTTTTGTGAAAAAAAATATAACAATATGTAATAAGCACCCCTAGTTTCAGTTCAAAACAAGCTCGTCGTACGCAATCATGTTTTTGTGTAAATTATTCATTCTTCAAAAAGGTCTATGACCGAAAATTTGAATAATTTTTCTTCTCCGGCGTTTCATTCAATTTGTTTGTCTTTACCTAGAAATCAGCGTCATCGTAACCTATATTCTTCTTTTATATATTCATATATATATACCTTACATATCCCATGAACATACAGACACATCAAGGTTAGTGTCTATATTTGCGCCTACCGTCTGCAGACAAACACACAAGCTGTGGTTACAATTCGCTGGTCATAACACCACTTCCGCTCTATTAGTATCACTGTAATAACGAGTTCCGCTGCTCGGCAAGCGAAATAAACACCACCAATGGATTGCAGTCTAAGTCCCTTTAATCCTTGGCATTATTCAGGATTACGCGCCAAATTAAACCGACATTGAACTCGGATACGCGCGAAAATTTCAAATTTCCTTGCAAGAGAAAGGGGAAGAAGCGTGAAACATTCGTGTTGTCGATTTGAAGAGAGCATTTTCTTTCATCTTTTTTTTTTTTTACTTATTTGGTTTGGTTTTGTTTTGTTTTGTTTAGGGGGGGGGGGGAATTTTTCCCTTGGGGACCATGATTAAGTCGGATATAAGAGGACAAATTGAAGAATCCGTGTAAGACACAAATTTAATGTTGAAATTGGACACCACAATTGAGTGGGTAGGCAAATCGAAATTTGAAACATCCTTGGACGAAACGACTTGATAAGACTCAAGCACGAATATGTCTGCAGAGACGGCGAATGTTTCGTGAGAATGCAAGTTGTTATTCATAGAGTGTAACAATATCTGGAGAGGAAATTGACATGACTTAATTATTCATGTAGGTCTATTTCGGTTTGCATCAAGAGAACGAGACACTAATTAAACGCATACATGAGTTATTGAGAAATGGAAAATCTATCTAGGTTGAAACTTTATCGCATAGTCTCCTGGATTTTCAACCTGGTTTGAATTGTGAAAATGATGTTTTCTTTTCCTCTACCATGTCTACGTGAATTACGTGTACCTCCATATACTTTCGTAAGATTAAAAATAAACGTGCATGTAAACAAAATGAGTTGCAAAAACGGATCAGAGGCAGGCCGTGCATGTATACATTACGCATCTGAACTCGTGGATTTCTTAAAGGGCAGTCAAAGGCTCGTTAACGTTCCGAGAACTCCTACGTCATCATTTTGATAACATATTTCCAGGCTTGTATGGTATAAAGCGTCTCCAAATGTATAATCTCCCCTTCCCCGTTCCCAAGGGGGCCACTAGTTGCGCCTCCCGTGGTCCCCGTCGTCGATAGGTACCCTAGGGTGGCCTTGGTATAGGGGCCAGACATCCCCCTCTCCTCCCCCCCCCCCCCTCCCTTCTTCGTACACCCCTCACCCTGTGACATTCAGAAAGTCAAAGTCACTGCGTGATAACTGTCACGGTCGTATTGCATTACATAAACAAGGTCGCTGTTACAATAATCGAACATGCACGCACACGAATGTAGCCTAAACACAACAAAAAAAGTAAGCCCCCCCCCCCCCCCAGCAAGATATCATAACTTTTGATTGAAAAGGTTTTGAGCAAAATAATTTAGCAGGATTGTTTCTTACTGATTGACTAACGTCCGTGTGAAAATCACATTAATCCAATCAGTCATGCTTGAATGAGCACACATTAAAGGCAAAATTGTCACTTTTCAAAAGTCACAAGGGTGATTGTTCATGCCGTTTTAACAGTACATTTTGGCATTTCTTGTGCAATTTTTAAAGTGTATTCACTCAACTATGACATGAAAATGACTTCTTATGTTCAAATAATAGGTCATGTTACATCTTTGTCAAAATATCTAGAGTTTTATTTTTTCACAAAAATAAAGGTTTTTTGAAAGTTTCAAACTCAAGAGGGATGATTAATTTTCAACCGGTGCTCACTCAACCAGAACAATGGGTTAAGTGTCGGGATGGGTGTTAGTGCATCCAGAGATGGATTATAAACAATGAAACGACATAAATTATGCACCAGAAATTGATTCCAGTAAAAATCAATATGACAGAATCTCAAAATTACCCTTGTGACTTTTGAAATGTGACAATTTTGCCTTTAATGCGTGCTCTCTCACGCATGACTGGGTGGATAAATGTGATTTTCACACTGAAGTTAGTCAATAAGTTAAAAAAATTCCGGCTAAATTATGTTGCTCAAAACCTTTTCGATCAAAAGTTATACTATTTTCCTTAGGGGGTGGGGGGGGGGGGGGGTGGGGGGCTTACTTTTTTGTTGTGTTTGTATGACGCATGCACACACTCAATATATCTGTCAAAATTCTTTATTTTTGTTCAAACCACAAGATAAAAACATGGATTACTGTTGTGCAATAAGAAATTTAACTCTTTGTGTGCCACGCGTGACTTTTTCGACAATCAATACATGCAATTCCCATAGCACAGCAGTGTATCTGGTACATAGAGGGTTAATAGCATATAGCAGCTGTTAATTTTGTCACATTTATTAAACTCTGTATGTGTTATTAGCGCAGTGGCGGATCTAGGGGTGGGGTGGGGGCACATTCGGCCCATGCGCCCCCCCCCCCCTTGAAACCAAAGTTTTAAAAATGAGGCCTTTTTCGTACTTATATATTTCATTGTGCCCCCCCTTTTTTTTTCTCTCTTTTTTTCTACTCATCACGCCTCTGCGGAAGAAGTAAGGACATTTTCTTTTTTTTTTAGTCATCACACATTTTCCCCCGACCAAAAACATTTTTCTTAATATGTTCCCCCCCTTCCCAAAATCCTGGATCCGCCCGTGTATTAGCGTATTTGTTTACCAGTTATTAACACAAGTCCAATCGAGTAGCATTGTATTTGGCACAGGAAGGGGAAAACCTAGTCAAAACAATATCTATGAATATTTGAAGATGACACACTGCCACCGTGAACCTCATGGTATACCATCATGTCAAAACACAAGCAGGTTGGAATCAGCCTCCAATCTAGATTTATGATCTAAATATCGTTAGATGATTGTACTAAGTCCAGACACTTTGAGCCACCTGATGGTAATTAGCACGCGTATCCGGTGCAAGACTGGTCTATTGTTTATGTGTGGTGGGCTTGGGGTGCTAGACAAACACCCATCATCTTTTGACATAAGGTGGGACCACACTCTAAAAACTAACGCCAATGTGTGTTTGTGTAAAGTGTTTTATTTTGTGACGGCAGCGAGATGCTAGCCCATATCTTTTTTGTAAAGTTTCCATTTTCTCCAAAGTATGTGTATTTTTTACCTGTGCATTTGATCCATCATTAGAAACACGTTTTTACACATTAAACTGTATGAAAAAATATGAAAAAATATTTCTTCATGGAAAACAGAAAACGAGCAATTTATGGAATCATACAGCACACAACTTGCATTGACTTGGGAGAGCACCTCGCATGTGACGTCACAAGATTGAAATGTCAAAATATCAAAACTTTCTTATCTTTTGACGGTGTTTTGCCAAACCTTTACTGCATGTTGTAATATGTTTCTTTCATATTTCTGCTTTCATTGAAACTAACTTACCTTTAGGGTTGACTATCTCTTGAAGATAACGTTGAATGCTTATTAGGTTGTGGATTATGTTACATGCAATGTACAGTAATCAGCCTAACATGTGTAGTGTATTGCATTTTATATATCAAACATCATTGATCTTTATCAAGAAATACGATATAAAATTGTGAATTAGATGAAAATAAGTACAACGACATGTATACAGAAAAGGGGTCTAGGGTTAACTATCTTGTCTCTTTTCTGTTAGATACGGTGACATTCTTTGTGCTCAGTGGTAACTACCGTACAGTTTAATTTCTGGAATAGACGAGTTACCATTGTATTAGTTAAGGAGGGAAGATGGCGTCTGGTTGTTTAACATGTGAGACAGATAGCACAATTGCAAAATACGTCAACATGTGGGAGTGCCTTCTTGCTAAATTGATTTTTTTTTATTCTTTGCATGCTACATGTGACTTTTCACAATTAATACACGGAAATCCCATAGAGCAGCGTTTTATCTACCACACAAAGGTTCATAGAGATAAGAATGATGCTCAGTCTGTCTTTTGAAAAAAAAGCAGGTGGGGAAGAGTGTACAACACTTCAGATAAGATCAAAGGCTTGATAAGAAAAGTGACAGAAGTCATGATAAAGATGCGCGATAACATTGTTTAACGGAAATGGTTGTCTATAGCCTGAAGCCACACGTGTTCATTCAAAGAACCTGCTAAATACGTCTATTGTCTATATGTCTATTGGTAAATTATTTCGTTTGTCTTTTTCTGTTTCTCTCCATTATGTTTTAAACCATCCAAGTTTCAAACAAAAAACATTAAAATTTTGCGCAAATTCCCATTATTACGGTGGTCGCTATTGTTGAATCCACCTCGCTTTGTACTTAACTTCACGTTTCATTTCCTATTCTTGTTCTCTCTCCTCATCTCTCTCTCTCTCTCTCTCTCTCTCTCTCTCTCTCTTTCTCTCTCTCTCGCTCTCTGTTTGCTTTCACACCATTTCATCCACTGCCTCGCACGCACACACCCCTCACACACACATAGTATCCCTCTCCCCCCCCCTCTCTCTCTCTCTCCTCTCTCTCTCTCCCTCTCTCTCTCCCTCTCTCTCTCTCCCTCTTTTCTCACTCATTCACTTACTCACTTTCCCACTCACTCATCCATACTCTCTCTCTCTCTCACACACACACACACACACACACGCACACACACTCATATATTCTCTCTCTTTACCGTAATTGTTTTAATCGTTTTAAATTGTTCATGTTGGAAATTAGATTATCGCGAACCAGTGAGAGCAAAGCGAAATGTGCCCAATTCAGATACAGACGTGTTGATGAGTGTATCATTTGATTTATCTACCGTCCAAGAATATTGACATTGGGGTGAGTAAGGGTGTGTCTAGCGTTCAGGAAACATAACTTAAAGAATAAAATAAAAAAGAACAAGGAAAAAAAGTGACAGACAAGTCTATAGATGGATACCATTCGCTTAGTTTTCCTTCCCCCCCCCCTCTCTGTCCGTCCACATGAATACGTTGTCATTTGTATATACTACCGATTTACTTAATAAATCTCGTCCAACAAGCCTCGCTTCATCGAGGTTCTTTGTTTCCCTCGTCATGTACATGGAAATGAAACCATTCAAAATAAATGGTATATCATTTATTCTGCCCAACTCTGACAAAAGGAAGCAAAGGACAAATCACTCAAATCTGGATTATTGGTATTAGATTGTACCAGCATTCCCTACATACGGCCAAAATCTGGACAAGAAATATTCATCTTGCTGCGAGATATTCAATCTAACACTGTGTGGTGTTACAAATGTGTATAACTTGTACATATAGCCATACATGTAGCCATTACATGAGCTGCTTTATGTGCTTGTGAAATTCCTCACTGGTGAAATAAACATTGCGCAATGTACTGCACAGAAGATTCTGGAATGTGAGAAGACTCTGGCAGAGGATATTTACATGCAGGAATGTTACAGCTAGCTGAGACTCATTAGCATAATAAAGGAGCTCAGATGGGCTAGTAATGACTCATCAATGTAATCTGGGTCAGGTCAATATTGATTGTCATGTTTACAAGCATAGGTATATGTACAATATAGAGATTATTATATACCTCATACATAGATTCCTCTCATCTGATTGGTTAAAAGTAGAGTCATCGAAATAGCTGTGCCCCCGTTTTTAACAAGATGACGTCAAAATTAACTGTGCCCGGGGCATGGCAATCGACTGTGCCCGGAAAATAATAAGACAACCTCAACACCGCGCGATATCGCTCGTGTGTGCGCAATCCCTGTACGCGCAATGAGTGTTGATTTACATGCATGCGCGTTGTAAAGAGACTGTCAGGTCGCCATGTTGAATTTGACCTCTCTTCGCGATCGCGCAGAAGAGGACATGATTTTGGTAAGTTGATATTACAATTTTTTTGTAGTTCATTTCAAAATCCAGGCCTATTACATGCTATCTTGTAGGCCTTGTCAGTTCAGGAAATCTTTTAACCAATCGATGAGAAGAATCTATACATTCGGTTTATAAAACAAATATTGACTGCTATGAGGGGCACAGTTAAAATCATAGGCCCTCGGTGATGTCAAAACCATGACTATGCCCTCAGCTTCGCTTCGGGCATAGTCATGGTTTTGACATCACCTCGGGCTTATAATTTTAACTGTGCCCCTCATAGCAGTCAATATTTGTATACTGGATGTATTGAGAAATTTCTTGAAGAAGAGTTAATGGAACCTTCTAGAATGTCCAAATTGTAGTATATATATGAGTTGTTTGAGATAGGTTTTTAGTTTTCATATCATCTTGCTCCAATCACCTGTGATAAGAGTAACCTGCATCTAAGATATTGTTGTGACCCTGGCTCAATACCTACCTGTGCATTTATACGAGGACTTTCTCTACGTGGATAAATACCTGCCTGTTAAATAGCGCTTATGAGATCCTGCCTGTGAAAGCGTGAAAGCTCTGTGGATTAACATTTGACCATCTTGGATCATCTATTTGGACTTGACTATCTGGAATACCTGCTCTTCAGCGTACAACATTGGGATCAACATTGCGATCATAATTTGGGAATACTGGATCGGATTATCAACTGGACCATCAGCGAGAGCCGTGGATCCATTGGACTTCAGTATCCTCCAGCACTGTAAGCTAACCTGTATCCATACATTGTAAAGTAACCTATATTGATGTACTGATGTACTGCAAGTGAACGCTTGTCTTGTTTTTTTAAAAGGGGAAAATACCCCATATATTAAAGAACACCTGAACTAAATATTGGTATCATTTTGTGCGATCCTTTCTGGCGTGAACTGATCGTAACAGTGGTGTTGCACTGATGCCAATGCAAGTGACAGACACATTTTGCTCATTTACATGAAAAGTCTCTTTTGTTTAGTTGCTTCCTTTTGTCAGAGTAGGGAGTATTGTTCTTCTATATAAGATCTGAAACTCAATTGGAATATCACTGTTAAATTGTATTGGTGTATTTATGCATTTTGTGTATATCGAGTGGAAAATGAAGCAATTCGATCCAATGCAATACTATTATGCCTTGATTTAATTCGGTAAACGAACCTCTTTAACAAGTTCCACGTTCCTTACTAGGAAAGCATGGCCACCGCGGCCACCGACATATGGAACTTAATTACACTTTGACGTCATCACCGCGTAAATTACTACGAAGACATTTCACATTTATGCATCATATGCATTATGATTCTTCGTGATGATGTGCTATGGTTTTGTACATCTAATTGTTACTTATCAACAGTGACACGGCTACTTAACGTTGATTTGCAATCTGCAATTTTGCTTTTTAACATCATTTTTAACACATGACCACGAAAGTTTGTAAGTTCTTGCTGAACTGCATATCGTTTTCGCGAATATAGCTGTATTTAGACTTATCGTCATACTGGTACCTGGGCCCTGTCGTGTAACGAGTTGTGATTGATCTGAATCGATCACAAGTCCAATCCTCGATCTATGATGTACGGAGTTACAAAAATTGATATTAATAGAAAGTCAAATTGCGATCAATCGCAAATCTTAACAAGACAGTGGCCTGTAGAGGCACGACTGTGCAGTAAAGCTTTTACATATTTGTTGTAAACTATTTTCATCATCAGTAATGATGTCATTTCTGTCATCACGAACTTTTTTTTATCAGATACATGTAGGTCTAAATATTTTTTTCAACCACTAACCTTTCAGAGAACCACCATGCTTTCATGTTTTAAAAACAGAAAGCTTTTATCATATTGAGTTTCAAGAAAAACATTCGTACCATTTATGATAAATCTCTGGGTAATATCATTTTTTTTGCGTAATTATTCCTTTTACCGTCGAAATCGACCTTCCCCTTTTGCCAAGTAATTCAGGCATTTCCTTAAAAGGAATTTCCGTCAGTTCGCGTAAAGTTCAGTGCTCTTCAAAGGTTAGTAAGTGAGAGCACCACCGCCTCGAAAATAAAAAAAGGGGGTCATTAATAATCACTTCATAAACATATACGCACTTGGATTCTTCCTTGATTTTGAAAGCTTAAAAGCTATGGGAGACATCATTTGTTGATTGAATGCAAATGAAAATGGCGCTGCCGTCTCCTCGTGTAATAAATGGTTTCCTTTACCCCCAGGCCGCCTTGGCTGGTGTAGAGTATTAGGGACCGAGACACGTACTTATCCTTGATAGAAGGATTGGTAGGGATATATTAAGACAGGCGATTCCTTGTCGATGTATGTGTGATGTATTTTGGGGTAGGGAAACGACGACCTACTTTAATAATAAAATATATCTATTCACAAGTTTATATTGGTATCTCTTTAACCTGTATGTTGAACTTTTATCTCTAGTCTTTGTTTCAGGGATAACATTTTTCACCCATTTATCTCCCGAAAAGAATTGGCAAGTGTAACACACACACAAAAATCACACCGACACACTTAATAGACTGCTATATCGTGATGTCTCTTCAATCTTAAATTCATTTTAGAAAAATTGACAAGTTATTTAAGCGCAAATTTCATTTGATTTGATTTGATTTATTTTTCCATAATAATCTTCAAAAATGATATGCAATTGAATACAAGAAATTTACAAGGTTTAACAAAATATATATCAGGACAGTTCGTCTTGAACTGGCAAACAAAATGAATTGTACTAATTATATGAAGAGACACCTAAAAAGCATAGCTTGTAAGGTATAGGTTACCCACTGGATACGTGTAGGTTTCAATTGACACGTTGCATTGTCAATTCATATTGAATGTTATCGCTAAATGGGAAGCCCTTTTATGACAAAAGTGTCTTTGTTTTATAGGATTTGTACATTCTTACAAGGTATCCAATCACCAAAGAGCCTACATTCATACTCTCCCCTATTGCCATAGTTTCAAGCGAGCGTTATTTGCTCGAAGATGAATGATAATTTATGATTTTAAAAAAATCGTTGTGAATTGATAACCATGACAATTAGACATCAAAGGACAAATTCTTGCTATATATAAACTAATAAAACAGGACTTCGTTTACGCAATATCATGCTTTCATGATATAAGAAACCGTCTTCCAATATAAAACTTACAGGCAAAAAAAAAAAAACCCACTCAATGTTCACTGAACCAAACATGCACAATGTAGTAGAGATTATTTTCAGACATTTAAGCAGTCTCTCTCTACCTTTCCGCGTGTACTGACTGTCATTTCATCATCGCTCGTTGATTGACAACCGACCTCTAAAACGGCAACACCTACCGATCGAGTCGCCAAACAAGTAAACAGTTTCTGCCGCAGTGAGAACGAGATGGAAACAAGGGGTATCGAGTCGAAACGGCTACGTCAGACTTTTCCGAGTCATGTGATTTTGACGATCAAGGATAATTTTGTATTTTGTTTCTTTTCGCATTCTATAGGTCAATGAACGGAGAGTGAATGAGTAAGGCTTTTAATTAAAGATTTTGTGAGGTTTTTGGTTGAAACAAAACCAGGTACAAAATCTGTGCTAAGGCGATCATTTGAATGACATGGCAGGGTGTTCCAATCATGCTTATGATCGATGTTGTTTCAGTATCAAATGTGCCGTGTTTAACTTTAACGACTGAGCCGTTGCTTATGCCAGCCTTACGATGTGGAATTGTATGTTTTACCTTCTTCATTTCATATATGATTGGACAAATAATCACTTTCAAGAAAGGTATACACTGTACATAATATGGTAGACTGCTTTCCTCTACGTATCTCCCTACCTCTTCTTATTACCCCCCCCCCCCCCCCTCCTCTTTCTACCTCTTTTGGTTGATTATTTGTTCTTGTAATGATATGTTAATGGAAATATTGCATGATGAATTATTTTGTTATTTGGGGGGTGAAGATCCATGTTGTACCTCTACGGTGTCACTGAATAAGACCCATTCTACTTATCGTAAACCTGGCTTCCAGACCACTGGGCGTTTCTAAACTAAACTTTTTAATAAAGGAGCCTTCAGTAAATTCAACATTATGAGAAAAGGGGAGAATGGCAGAGAAACTAGTTTTAGAATAGTAGACTCCATATTTTAGCTTGGCACAGAAATGACCCTAGAAACTAAGCTACTGAAGCTAAACGAAACTACTAGTGAGTTCTTAAACCGAGATTAAATGACTAAAACAAACAATAAAGTAACAATCCTGCCCCTCCTCCACATGACCTCCTCCCCTCTCTTCCCCTCTCCCCTCTTTGCCATCCTATCTACCTGTCCACTTCCACTAATTGGCGGTCCTAAGGGAGGAAGTCCGTTCGTTGTTAACTGGGGAGATTCTCCTCCGTCTCCAGGGATCCTAATTAAAGCTTGTGTCTTAAACAGGGCTTGTCGCCGGCCTAAAACTAGCAACTCATATATCCCCCTCCCTTACTTCAAAGCCGTAGCCTGTCTTCCAGGCTATTGGGTATATTTTTTTCAATCCAACCTACTGTAGTCAATAAACGGGTCTGGCTGCAGTAGACTAATCATTCTCATTTCTTTCGCCGATTCACTAAGTTATTTGGGATGGAAGAAGAAAAGAGGAAAATGGACGAGTGAATGGTCTTGCGAATACAAGACTCTGTTTTTAAGTTTGAATTAGAAATGTCCAAATGCTGGGGAGCAAGGCTATATATCCAAGGCGAATTGCCGTTTGCCGCTTGTCGCCCGTTTCCATGCTACACGTATTTTGCCGCCGCGGTAAAGCAAGGAGATGCCTTTAGCGTCGCCGAATATAGAGATATTTGCCCTAATTTCCAGTTGGTCTACGAACACAAACTCTATTGGACGCCAAATAAGACAACATAAAACATTACTATGGATTCAATATAATTGATTTTGTCCTCGAAATCATCAAGGTATATTGAAAGTGCACACCTCAAAATCACAGCGCAAAATTGAAATCACCCACTGTCGTAATTCTATTATGAAAGAA
>CAVLGW020000114.1:0-23431 GCA_963669155.1 Arbacia lixula
GACTCAAGGAACACAAAAGGGCACTGAGACTAAACAATCCATCACAATCGGCGATAGCTGAGCACTCTCACAACACAGGACACAACATTAAATGGGATGAGGCGCGCATCATTGACTTTGAAAGCAACTGGTTGAAAAGAAAAATAAAGGAAGCACTTTGGATCAGAAGGGTCAATCCAGCTCTCAACAGAGACTCGGGATATACCCTTTCACCAATCTATGGTCCAGTGATTAATAAAGACAGGCAACGGCAGCAAGACAACACTCCACTGCATTAGGCTTGAGAAAGTCCTCAGGAGAGGACGAAAGCTTGCCCTCTACAATTCAAGGTTGGTTGAAGCTCAGTCATTTAATTATTCATCATCCCCAGCCGATGAAAGTTTTTAGTATCATTCGTGAACTATTTGGCCTGGATGGCCTCCATCTAGCGAGGGAATACGAACAAACCTTGCTCACTCTCGCCAATTACCGCAACCATCTTCGGTATACACATCGTTGTCTTGACTTGGATTTAACACCTCCCAGTTTGAAACTACGTTGCCCCATCAAGAACGCGTCGTGTAAACTACTCATCAAGAACACTGAACGTAAACTTCTTCACCAGCGTATCCAGGAAATACACAACAAGATCCATGGATTAAATCAAAGCATTGAATTTCTTTCCTCATCACTTAAAAACACCATCACACAAGACCTCTACAAGGAATTGGAGATCCAGTGCAAAGCAAGACAGGAGCGTACCTTTCTGAAGACCAAGGAACGACACATCAAGAAATTACATCTTCTGGAATCAAGAACGCGGAAGTTGAAGTCGACTGCCCGCGAAACCAACACCAGGGATCAGCGACTTGTCGTGAACCTATCCTCTAAGGCACTAAGTGAAGAGCAATCCCGTGTTCTTGAAAAGGGATTGAACTTTGCTATCACTCACCCGTCCATTCCATACGATGACATTATTGCAAGTACTGAACAGGTATGTCACAAATTACCGGTAAATGAGGCTAACAACCTTCGGTCTGAGGTTGCCAGCATTTTGAAATCTGCTAAACCCCCCAGACCTAATGTCTCTAGATCCGAAAATGCAGCACTCAACAGTTTGGCAAAAGATAAAGATCTAATTATTCTTCCAGCCGACAAAGGAAGGGCTACAGTTATTTTGGACAAGTCTAACTATCAAGAGAAAGTGGAACAATTACTTTCGGACACCAATACCTACTCCAGTCTCAAGAGGGATCCCACAAGTAAGTTGAAATCCTCCTTATCAAAAACTTTGAGGGAGCTCAAGGACAAAGGTCATATCGAAGAGAAAACTTATTATCGTGTCTCTCCTTCTGTTTCGTGCCCATGCACTGTCCCTAGACTGTATGGTCTTCCCAAGATTCACAAAGTCAACGTTCCACTGCGGCCTATTGTCTCCTCTGTTGACTCAGCCACATATAATCTTGCCAAACACCTTGCTGAGATAATTCAACCAATTGTTGGTCGCACAGATAGACATATTGTGAACACAACAGATTTTGTTGAGAAGGTGACATCTTGCAAAGTTACAGCCAATGAGAAACTGGTGAGCTATGATGTCAGTTCCCTTTTCACAAGTGTTCCGGTAAAACGGGCTGTGGAAATTGTGATAGAGCATCTACAAGAAGACCAAACACTTGATGATAGAACAGGTTTAAGCCCGAATGAAATTGGTCAGCTGTTGAGTATTTGTCTTGAAAATACCTACTTCACTTACAATGGCAAGTTATATCAACAAACTCATGGAACACCTATGGGATCACCTATCTCACCGGTCGTTTGTAACTTGTATCTAGAACATCTGGAAGAAGAGATCTTTTCGAATGCCCCCCACCCCCCTAGAATCTGGTGGAGATACGTGGATGACACTTTTGTTATCATTGACAGAGACCATATTGACGAATTCACTAAGTACATCAATAGTATAGACCAACATATTGAATTCACTGTTGAGCAAGAAGTTCAAAGGTCATTGAATTTCCTAGACACAAAGGTCTCTGTCAACCACGACCTTTCAGTTTCTATCACTGTGTACAGGAAACCAACCCACACTGACTCCTATTTAAACTTCGACTCGGATCATCCACTCAACACAAAGGAGGGAGTTGCTAGATCTTTGTATTTGAGAGCTCGAAATGTAACCTCTGACAATGATGCACTACGGAGTGAATTCCACCATATTGACAAGGCCCTTGCAGCATGTGGATACCCAGCTTGGATGAGACAAAAAGCCAAGGACAGAACAAGAACTAAGTCACCCACAAAGGAAAGAAAGGAGGCTAGCATTAGGGTAGTCCTCCCCTTCGTAAACACCATATCCTCCCGTCTGAAAAGAGCATTCCACAACAAGGACATTGACATTGCATTCAAGAGCTCTAATACCCTGAGAAGTAGACTAGTCCGTGCTAAAGACAAAGTCCCAAGGCAAATAAGATCAGGCATTGTATATAAGATCACTTGTGCTGATTGCCATGATTGTTACATTGGGGAAACCAGCAGAACCTTGAACGAGAGACTCAAGGAACACAAAAGGGCACTGAGACTAAACAATCCATCACAATCGGCGATAGCTGAGCACTCTCACAACACAGGACACAACATTAAATGGGATGAGGCGCGCATCATTGACTTTGAAAGCAACTGGTTGAAAAGAAAAATAAAGGAAGCACTTTGGATCAGAAGGGTCAATCCAGCTCTCAACAGAGACTCGGGATATACCCTTTCACCAATCTATGGTCCAGTGATTAATAAAGACAGGCAACGGCAGCAAGACAACACTCCACTGCATTAGGCTTGAGAAAGTCCTCAGGAGAGGACGAAAGCTTGCCCTCTACAATTCAAGGTTGGTTGAAGCTCAGTCATTTAATTATTCATCATCCCCAGCCGATGAAAGTTTTTAGTATCATTCGTGATAAGAAAGTTACGATTGTTAATAAAATTTTTGGTTTTGTGAGTCTCATGCAAGATGCTTTCCCCATGTGTTACATATAAACTTTTGCATATGCATCATTTTACCTGTGCATTTGATACACGTTTTTACACACAAACCTCGATGAAAAATGAAATATTCCTTCACCCAAAACAGAAGAGCAATTTATGGAATCATACAGCACACAACCTATGGAAAAGCACCTCGCACATGGCGTCACAAAATTTAGAATTTAAAAGATCATAACTTTCTTATCATTTGACTGATTTTTGTCAAACCTTCACTCCCATGCTTCTTTCATTGTTCTCCTTACATTGAAACCAACTTAACTTCAGGGTGGACTATCCCTTTAACGTATAAAGTCCTACCTGCACGTCTCCTGCACTGGTGCCGACCGCCAGGTAGTTACCCTCCGTGATCCACCTGACAGAGCTGATGTAGTCCTCTGGTCCGTCCAGCTGTAGTAGCTGCTTGATGTCCCCGCTGGCTGCGTTCCACAGGTACACGTTGTTGGCCAGCGCCACGGCCAGGTGGTTGAAGCAGCTCCAATCAAGCAGATTCAAATCTACATGTATGGGCACAGGAAGACAGCCAGAGAACCGGGGTCAGTTTCGAAGCTACCAACTTTGAAAATCAACAATCAGGAAGATTTTGGAAAATTTTATCATAAATCGGGGAGATGTCTATAAAATGCATACAACGCCAACCCAATGACAACAATTTTTTAATAATCAGGAAGATTGGGTGACGTGATTGAATCCAATGCAGTATTATTGGCCCACTTTCACGTAGTCTCCTAGCTGTGAAGATTTGGCAGCTCTGCCGTTTCTACATTAGACTGACGGTGAAATCTTATTTTGAATCTGATGCTAATATGAATGACAAACTGTTCCTAAAAGATGCTGTAAATGATGATTCACACAAAAAAACATTTCTCTATCAAATATACAGTTTGTACAATGTACACCAACAGTGAAATCTCATTTGAAACTGATGCTCCTATCAATGATGACAAACTGTTCCTTACAAACAATGATGTAAATGATGATTCGCAACAGAGAATACATTTTAATCAAAACATTGATAATATATTGATAATCTTAAAAAAAATAGACAATTACTAGTGAGGTTGGAATAGAAAACCCCAATTGATGAGATAATGGTAATTCATTTGCCATTCAATTCAAGTTGTTGGGTTGATCTCTATTCTCCATATGGGATGTTGTGGGATTTGCTTCTTCCTTGAGCAGAAAAACAATAAAATATGATCATTAATAAAATCATTATTGGTACAGTGTGTAGATTAAATCCAGGGCCCCGTTGAATAACACTTACCATCAATTGTGATGCTGTCATCAATGGTAACTACCATGGTAACATAGCTTGATAGCCAAACAAATCAAAGGGGGGGAAAAAAGGTTTCCACAGAAGTTGCCACAGAGTTACGAGCAATGGTAAGTTTTATGCGACAGGATCCAGGTCTTTTTGACTTACAGTAGTCATCCAGCATGTCTGGTGCATCCAGGATGCGCTCTGGCTGCTGAGGAATGTGTCTGACAGGCTTCTTGGTGGAGCCAGGAGTCTTGTTCTGGGAGTAGAGCACCTTCAGGTTGTTCTGGTAGCCTGCAATGATTGTCACACAATGTATTTTTACAATGTACCATTCTCCAACACTTTTTTTATATGAATTCTTTAACAAAGAAAACTGCTGCCAAGGTATGTGTTATTAGCACTAAAATACCAAAAATGCCACTAAAAATTGAAGTCAATTTGCTGTTTCAAAGTTACAACTATTGTAACACTATATAAGGTATAAAGTCTCCGGAAATACTCCATCTGAGAGATGAACACTCGCCTCCAATGAATAATTAACTATCAAGTCACAGCTCTTGTAATATTCCATAACTCACTCATACCTTCTAACGCACTTGACAGCTTGTTTTTTGTAACAGAGCATCTAAGCGTTGAGCAGTTTTCCTTACTTGAACACTTTCTCTAACACATAGCTAAAAAGCTCGGCTCCAATGGATAATTCACTATCAAGTCACAACTCTTATAAAACTCTACAACTTTTTTTTGTTGTCATTTTCATTTCACTTCATTCATTTCCACAACTTGGATCATAAAATACAACATTGATAAAAAAAAATCACCCAATGCAAATAGAAATACATCAAGATAAACATGAATACAAAGTAAAATAGAGAAGTACAATAATGAAAGACAGATTAAAGTACAAGTGTGGAGGGAGAAGCAAAGGTCATTGATCAGTCTGAAGCTCCCAGTATCTAGTTTATAGTTGTCAATATCATACCAAAAACAAACAACAACCAATAAATACTGACAGTTACAAAACAAACAAACAAGCAACTTAAAGACTAAAAAATATGATGTGTGATTTTCTAACATGTCAGGAAGACAAGACTGCATGATTTTCTTATATATTCTTCACGTCTACTTTTGAATATGCCCCAAACAAACTTGACCATACCTTCTGGCGCACTTGGCGGCTTGTTCTTGTAGCAGAGGATCTTAGAGTTGAGCAGGTCTCCGTTCAGGTTCTCGGTCAAGGCCTTCTGGTACTCCAGTTTGGACGGGCTCATGAGGGCGGGGTCCACATTTTCCCCCGTGGTCGAGTTGTCCAGGTGCTTGAAGCTGCCCACATCAAAATTGGTTGCGCTCCTGTTTGGGATGAAGCGGTCGCCACCCGGTGTCCTCGTCGGCGTTTTGGACCTTCCTATTTGGTTTGTGGAATGAATGTTGAGAAATATGATCTAGATTTAATTGGGACTAGTTGAAATGGAAATTGTATTTTATTGACCATTTCAAGAAGAGATACATTCCAAGTGAGCTTAACTATCATGTAAATTTAAATGTAGTATTTCCCAAACAAGCACCATCATACACATTCCAAATTCTACTTTGTAGACAATGGAAAAAATAGTGAATACTGTCTTTACAAAAAAAGCTCTTCTAATTTAAAACATTTCATGTAACTTATGATCGCCAAAAGTGTATTTCTTTGCTTGATTACAATCTGTTTTAATACTTGGGAAATGTGACCCAACATAACATACAAATAAACCCTCTCTGGGACCCTACCAATATCTACTGACCTTTGCCAGGGGTCTTGGACCTTATACTCCCACCGGGAGTTCTGGAGGGGGTTTTGTTGGCGCCAAAGGATCGGTTGGAGACCTTCATTGGGGAGCCCAGTTGGCTTGCGTTCAGACTGCGGTTGTTGATGGAGGCATTCATGCTGCAGTTGCCCACCTCCTTGGCCTTGCGCTGCCACCTCATGTCTGGCCCTCCCGTAGGCCCATCCAGCTTCAGCAGCTTGTTGAGCTCAGCGTCAAAGTGAGACATCCTGGATTCTGACTTGTTGGTATTCACAGCAGCCTGTTAAGATGTTTGGGCACATATATTGTTAAACAAGCTAACTTCACATGTAGGCTAGTCTTAACTTATTTGTTGGGAACATGTACACCTGACCTGGGCCTGTTGCACAAAAATCACTATTAATGGAAACTTAATTGGCCCAGTTGCATGGCTTTTGCAAATGGGGTAAACACAACCTTAGCCTACACTGAAAAATCAGTGTCTGTAGGTCAGTGTAGGACGTTGGATCCGCTGACTAAAAAGGCACTGAGATTGCATCTGGCTCCTCTGAACGCCCTATATCTATTCGGGGGTATGTCCAAAGATGTAATTTCGATTAAAAATTGCCCCGAATGATAGACGGTTATGACTATCTAACCTTACCCTTACCTCTTCAGTTAACAATGTCACAATCTACGTTCAGTACCAAGCCATGAAAATCACATGGATTTTCATGATAAACACAGTGCTCCCGGGCCATGGCTTAGGTGTGAGAGAGTTAAAGATATGACCAAAATGGAAAGAATGTTTGCAAGAAAATCATCAATGCATTGTTTTAACAGAAGAAAATGAAGAAGTGATAATCACAACCATTTGACAACAATCTTACTGATTAAAATGATTCATCCTACATGTCTGAATAATACTTGTTTAACAATATTCTCTGCCCCATATTTATTTTAAATTTAACAAAATTGTCTATGTACCTGATTCCTTTGTTATTGCACCACAGCAGAGAAGAGAGTTTTTATGAGGATCAATTTGTCTGACTGTCTGAAAATTCTGATCTGGGGCGGTATTCCGAAAATCCACAGAGATAAAAATTTTACTTCTTCTACTTCTACGTCGGTACTTGACAGGATCCATCAGTCAGGATATTTCGTCAAGGAATGGGTGTCTGGGATGTGCTCCTGTGCAGAGCAGTCCAATTGGTGCTGATTATATATACAAAGTGCAAGTAAAAAGGATCCCAGCACTTAGTGGCTGTTTTTAAGTACGGCTCCCTGGAAAGTTTCTGCCGAAGCAGAAATCAAGATTTCGTGAGGGAGCTCGTTCCACACCATGACAGTCCGTGGGAAGAATGAATTGTGATACAGCTGGGTGCGGGTAGTAATTAACTTGTATTTATTTGGGTGGTATTGCCTGGTGTTACTCTGTGTCATAGGAGTTAGGAACTGATCTTGATTTATTGCGATGAGGCCGTGTTGGATCTTGTACAGGAGGGTAAGGCAGGCGGCCTGTCTGCGCATCTCTAAGGTGTCCCATTGGAGGTCTTGAATCATGGTAGATACACTTTCAGTATGGTGGTACTTCTGGAAAACGAATCGTGCTGCACGCCGTTGGATAGCTTCAATTTTGGCTGTGTTCTTCTTTGTGGGAGGGTTCCAAACTGTAGCACAGTATTCGACATGAGGTCGAACAAGTGAGATGTAGGCTTGTTGGCGTAACTTCCGGGATGAACATCTGAGGTTTCGGTTGATGGGACCAAGCATTTGATTAGCTTTTGATGATATTGCATCGATATGATTCTGCCATGATAACTTGCTGGAAAATGTGAGACCAAGATATTTATGGTTCTGAACTTCTGTGAGGGGTTCATTTCCAAGACGGTAGTTTCCTTCCAGGTTGTTACGTTTAAGTGTGAACCGAAGGAGATGGCATTTTGAAGTATTGAACGTCATCTGCCAGGTCACTGACCACTGGTGGAGAAGATCAAGGTCCTGTTGCAGGGCATGGTGATCATGTACATCTCGGATGGGCCTGTAGATGAGGCAGTCATCCGCAAACAGTCTTAGCTTGGAGGAAATGCCACTTGGGATGTCATTGATGTATGGAATGAAAAGGAGGGGACTGAGGACTGTTCCTTGGGGAACACCTGACGAGACATGAGTCCAATCAGATGCCTGGCCATCTACTACCACACGTTGAGATCTATCGGTGAGAAATGCCCGGACCCATTTCAGCCCGGACCCATTTCAGCCCGGACCCATTTCCCCTAAGATACAATGTCGTTAAAATATTTTATCTTTGGTATTCCGAAAAACATTTTAGGAAGATTTTAACCAATATTAATGAGCGCATGCCTTGCGCTCCTATCACAGAGGCAGCCAGTAATAAACGTCCTCTCATGTATTTTGCATACATTAACTGATGGTGTGATGTCATGAAACTGAAATGGACATTGCGCATCAATGTCTATCAGCGCGCCTTATTGCATTTGATGCGCACATGTGCAAAGAGTTGAATGCGCGAATAATTTTTGCACGTAATGCTATGGGCCTAGGCGCGTACGTCTGGAGATAAAATTGCTTGGGAGCAGTTTTATCTTTTATCCTAACTTTTTTTCCTAAGTGCGTTTCAGAATACCGATTTAGCTCATTTGCATAAAAATTTTATCTCGGAGGCTCATTAACATAAAAATTTTATCTCTAGCTCATTTGAATAAAAATTTTATCTTTTATTGTAAGTTGGCTTTTCGGAATACCAAAAGATAAAATTTTTCCTAAGTCCCTGAGATACAATAAAATTTTTCCTAAGTTCGTTTTCGGAATGCCCCCCCTGATCGACACTGGAATTCTGGTAATAATAGTACTACAAAAGTACTAGCGACACACAGAGGATATTCATCTGATTTAGCATATGTCATGCATGTTTAGCATTCTCAACTCAAGAAATACTGAGTTCTAAATGAGATGTCACTCGTGCATGTCACACTGGCATTCTGATGCAGAAACTAGCCCCTGCATGCTGCAGGCCGCATGCGGGCTCAGTCCCTGCCCCTGTGCATCCCGTTGTGTGTGCCGGGACCTTGCCGATCCGATGCCGAACATCCTTGTCATAACCTGGTCTACTGTTATGGATTATACGTGAATAAAACAAATTACAAAAAGATAACCCTAATATTAAACGGATGAATAATAATAAGTTATCATTTACCTTACGAGAGAAGTTTAAGTCGGTGGAAATATATCGTCGATGCCGGATGCTTAACAGTATCGGACGTGTGCGCTTGTCAAAAAGCAAAAGCGATGAGTTTACAGCTGTGTTTACTGAGGGCCATTTAAATCAAGCGCGTTGTGATTGGACAGCCCACTCCCAAGTTGTCATTCGGCGCATGCTGATTGGCGGACAATGATTAGGCATGTATAAAAGTTAAAATAAAAATCAATCTTTTTATTATAAATAGTCATATTAAATTACCAAATTTTAAAGCATATATTCTTAGTATAGATATTATATTATTTTTAATGTATAAATTTGTACTATAAAATAAATTACAATAAAATGATGACGAATTTACTGCATTGCCTATTGCGCATAATTAACAATAGCATTACTGACAGTGCACTGAATTTTGTCGTCTGTAAAAATGGCTCTTTTAAAACTTATAACTGTCATTTTAGTTAGTTTTCTGTTCCGAACATCACAATGTGCTGGAAGAAGAGAATGGCGGGATAACTTCTACGAGTACACTGTGAAGGATATAGACGGGAGAAGAGTCAGACTTGAAAAATATCGGGGAATGGTAAGTTTAGTCCTGGCTGATGTGTGAGTGCAGTGAGGCTCAGTATAGTTCAGCCTCGATCAAGCCAGCGCGGGCCGGTCGGGCTGGACCTAGCCCTCCCTGCCTACCTAGGACCAGGCTAGTACAGCCAGCCGGGAGTAGCCTAGGCTAGCGCTAGGTTAGCCCCGGGACTGCTCCCGCGCGGCTCACTACGTCTACGCTCACTGCGTGAGCGGGCTGGTCGCTATAAAGGCAAGGAGTTATATCAACTCGGGTAATGAAAATCGGGGGGAATATCATTCATAGGGCACACTAGACCGAAAAATCAGTCTCTGTAGCCGTAGGACGTTGGATCCGCTGAGATTGCATCTGGTTCCTCTGAACGCTTTTTTCGGGGGGTATGTCCAAAAATGTCATTTCGATTAAAGAATGCCCCGAATCCCGAATGAGATGGTTATTCCTGTCTAAGGGCATACATAGTACTATTGAGTGTGTGCATGCATATTTTAAGGCCATTGAAACCAGTGTTGACATATGCCTCGACAAACATACCCCCTGGATTGATGAGATGAGCAGGTAAAATACTGAAATTTTACTCTTTTAAGAAATATTTTTGGATTGAGGATTAGCGAGAAACCAATTGGAAATTGTGCTTCGATATTGCTTGGTCATGTCGGTACATCGATCACCCATGCATATTACTGCACCTTGATTGAAACCAGCCCCTAAATGGTAATGCAATATCTCCGTCAATCCGAAGAGTACAGTGCCAACATTTCGCCAGTATTGCGTCTCGACCATGTACTTTCGAGTGGTGTTAATAAAATGACGGGAGTACCAATGTGCAATTGTCAAATATTTCCAGATTTTGCTCAAGTTTTCCTCTGAAAATCTTGTATCTTGTTTGCCAATGCATATGCGTATAAGAACAAATTGCACATCCAGCCTTCAATAGCACGCATTGAGCAAAAATACGCTGGGGTTGCAAGGGGAAGGGGCCTGTCTGTGGACGACTCACTCTACTAGCTAAAAGCTGCTGTGCACGATCAGAAAGGTTGGTTTATGAGATGATCGTGCCACAAACTTGCCATAAAATTGCACATTTACCTCACAAAACCCAACACTATCCTAAACTTATATTAGTTCTTATTTCTTTTCACTGCTGTTTTCTCTTCACTTTGCATCCCAGCCCTCTCTGGTGGTGAACGAAGCAAGTGACTGTAGTTGCACAGACATGCACTACACAGTCATACACTACACAGTCATACACTACGAATATGATTAGCGGGTAATCCTTATTTCTCTAAATCACTTTTTATTTCTCCACCTTGCATCCCATGCAGCCCTCCCTGGTGGTGAATGTAGCCAGTGACTGTGGTTACACCGACAGACACTACCGGGATATGGTCCGATTCAGCAAAGATCCCAGCTTTAAGGACCGCCTCAACATCCTGGCCTTTCCCTGCAACCAGTTTGGCTACCAGGAGCCCATGTCGGATCGGGAGATCAAGCACACCGTCCAGGCAATCTACAACGTTGAGTTCCCACTCTTTGCCAAGGTGGACGTCATTGGCTATGAAGCAGACCCAGCCTGGGAATACCTCACAAGTAAGAGCCATGCCATGGGGGGATGTGGGCCTGTCCACAGTAACGTTTCTCGATTTAGTGCAGACTATATCAGTGACCCATGAGACGACAGCATGGCGAGTGCACGTATACAATTTTTTCATTCTCGGGAAGCACAGCTGATTGGGCAATAGATTACCACAGCAACTACTCTGGTCTCACTCCGTCATAGGTGGTCGAAAAAAGCAGTATAAAACGCCTTACCCCGTGCTAAAGTTACCCCGCTCCTGAAGCGGGGTAAAGTCAGCGCGCACTATAAAAGGGGCATAAGGCTGAAAATCAGTCCAGGAAAATGACAGGATGGGCCCTAGTCAAGTTCCTGCCAGGTTACTGGGTTTGAAGAAAAAATATACCTACATAAGAATATTGGACCACTGAGAGTGCATCTATGCGTCTTGGACGCATCCAACAGACATGTAATGATCATATTTCGTATTAGACCCATATGACATTATGTTTCATAGTTTCTTACTCTTTGCAGAAATGGCCTTATGGATTCACATGTGTGATGCACATAATATATATCAGGGCAATTAACTGATTAGATATTGGGTCATGTACGTTAAAGGTCACAGGTCAAGGTCAAATCTTAAAATATCACTTTTTGCATGATAACTCAAGAAATATAAAACTGAACTGGAAGGGCTCCTGTCAGGTTACCAGGTTTGAAGAAAAAAACAGACTTGTAAAAATATTGGATCACCGAGATTGCGTCTATGCATCTTTGATGCGTCTTTAATGCGTTTTTGATGAACATATATTCATAATGATATATGACAGGACAATTCAGTGATAAAATTTTTGGTCTGATGTGTTAAAGCTGAAAGGTCAAGGTCAAGTCCTAAAATTTCACTTTTTATAGTAATATGTGCTGCTATATCTTTGTCTTCCACAGGGGAGGCCAACCAAGAGCCGACCTGGAATTTCTGGAAGTATCTAGTCGACAGCGATGGGTATGTGAAGGGGGCCTGGGGTCCGGACACATCGCTGGATAGCCTGTATGGAGAGCTGCTCAGCGAGGCCATCATGTCCTACCCCCACCACGCCCACTACCATCGCTATGACGACGAGTTCTAAAGAGTGCAGAGTTCGCGGTTGATAGTTCTTTCTTACCCGAGTTAGGAAGAAGCGGAACTATCAGGAGAGAAAGGTCAACCAATGTTTTTAATGTATCATAGACCACCTTTCGCACAAGTCCCAAGATAAGTCATCGAGTGCCATATTGTCTGACCTGACACTTACAGGAGTCAGAGGCGTACCATGTACCAGTACTACTTTGACAAAAGGAAGCAATTAACAAAACAGACTTTCCTTATAAATGAGGAAAATGTGTCTTGTCACTTGTATTGGCATCAATGAAACATTCAATCATACTAGATTGAATATCTTGCAGCAAGACGATTATTTTTCTCCAGATTGTGCCTGCATGTAGGGAGTGCTGGGTACAATCTAACAGCACCAAAAACTCCAATTTGAGTGATTTGTCACTTGATTCCTTTTGTCAGAGTAGCACAGTCAGACCTGTAGAGAACGAACCCCCCCCCCCCCCCCCCATGAATTACAGATACCATTCCAGCAGAGATATTTTAAGAAAAAGATACAGTCAAGCATGTGTTCTCAAGCAAGTTTACATATTATCGAATTTTATTGAGCTGTAATATAGTAGTCTTGAATGCTTAATTAGTATGCATATGTTTATACTGTGAGCTGGTGAAGTTTGGTCGTTATGTTTGTACTTTCTGTATGCACAATAGATATCATAATTCACATTCATAACATAATCTCTCAGCACTATTTTGTTCTGCAGACAAGATTTCAAAGGGTCTCTCTTCAAGTTTGTCCGCGATACAAAACAACATGTTCATAGTGCTGGTTGCATAGTGTAGTTGCATATTGTAAACATGGTTTATTTCGCGCACTGATACTTTCGCGATTTGCAACAACGCCGTCCATTTTCAAGAGCACTTAATTTCGAGGGCCCATATCGCAGGCCCCAACACACAGGCATACAAACTGATACAAAACAAGTCAGGAAGTCCCAACGCATTATACTTCCAAGACGCACTGCACCTATCTAGCTACCGATCATGATCGCGCGGTGGTTGAAATTACAGCACATCGCGTAGGCCATAGGTATAGGCTGACCATTTTGTAGTGCATTGTAGTTTATGATTTCTACGTTGACCTAGTAAACGGCCGGTGTTGACGTTTCTTGCCAGTACTGCACATGCGTGGACATCAACCCTACTTCCACCTCCAGATTTTCGAACGTGTTCGCCCCCCCCCCCCCCAATTCACTGTTGACCCAAATTCAGGTTGACACGTTCACCCAGCTTGTTTGAGCATGCGCATTGAATGTGACTGCGTGCAGTAGGTGTGACGTCAATATGTTCACTTTTACGTCAACTAAAATTTTACGGTATTTATGGGTAGTCAACAGGAGCAGTCGACGCTGTTGACACACACTTCTGGTGGACATGAACAAGGTCAACGTCTAGTGATCTTAAACTCCCTAGTGACATAACATATGCGCACTGGATACAGCAATCAATAAATACATCAAATCATTCGCGTGTTCTTATTCTCGCGATTTGCGTCTCGCGAAATTTACAGAAATTAAAGCAGTGCAAAATATACCATGTTTACAGTAGTCGCATGTATTAGGCCATTTTCATAACGAAGTAACTAACCAGTACTAGAATACAAAACAAATTATCTTATTCGAAAGGTCTTCAACTCACGCCCACACAATAACAGAAACAGTCTACATGTACATGAAACAAGCATTGTCCTGAGTCCCCTGTACATCATTCAAGCATGTTACAGTAACATCTTTCATTAAATATCTTTTATTACTGAAATGTGATGAGAAGGAGTGATGATGGGTCACACAGGGTAAACATTGCATGTGTCATACATGAAGACATTCATTATGAATTGGGTGAGAACCTCATGGTTACTAAGCAGGGTCTGGTGATATGTCAGGCATGTAGAGAATACATGCCGCTCTTGACAATGCCGCTGGTGGTGGTATTCACCCAGAATCTTTTCTTCAAGGGTCCATGTTTGGAGCCCCAGGGCAGGGTACATTCATGTTTGTTGTTCCACTTGTGGTTGAGCTTCGTATCACTTGATTGGCTGAGTTGGTTGATATTGGTCTTCACTATGTTGCTTTACATTGCTGTTGCAAATTTGTTTTAAGTACTCTGTCTTCACTACATGTTTATCATTTGTTACATTTTGTTTTGTTTATCATATGTTATTTGTGGGTAATGGAAACCATTCCTTTTGCCTATATCTATCACTATTCTTTCCCAACACAACTTTTGTCTGATCTGTTCAGTGTTCACTCTGTACGTATTGCAAATTGTATGTGGTAGGAATTTAGTCTTAGACCTTTGTGAAAACAATTGAGCAAGTGCATGATTTAAGATGTGATATTTTTTATTTTGATGTAGAGACAGATTGACATACTTTCTGTTTATATAGTTTAGAGGTTAACCTGACTAAATCGAGCTTTAAATAAGTGCCTTGGCTCTTGCCACTCTAAGCCTTAATAAGCGTGACTCTCTTACCTGAATCTAAGTTTGAAATTATATGTTCTTGTGCAGTACTGGCATCCTTGCCATTAATTCATTCCAGATTAATTGTACCAATTGATATCAGTATTCCAATTTGCTATCTTACACCTCATAAATTATACTTCAAGGCCCAAATTCACATATGAGTCATAGATAGAGACCCAAGCATATACTGTACTGGGAAGACAAAAAGCCTTCAAAAATGTGATTGTGACCAATCTTCTTGCCATTGGTCTTAAATTCATGTATTGTCCATTTTAGAAACTTGCTGTAAGTTATTTGACCTCAAATGATCCACATTTGGAGTAATTTGTGATTATTCACAAATCCTCAAAATGTTCGGGCCGAACATTTCAGGAAATTGTGATTTGATCACTAATTACTCCAAATGTGGATCATTTGAGGGTAAATGACTTTCACCAAGTTTCTAAAACGGACAATACATGAATTTAAGACCATTAGCAAGAAGATTTGCTCACGGTCACCTTTTGAAGGCTTTTTTGTCTTCCCAGTACAGTATATGCCCTTTAAACAAATTTTATGGTGTACCGGCAGATACGTACACTTGATGTAGCGCGCACATTTCAAGAAGGTGCAATAAGGCTCAAAGGTTCAGCATACGGTGCTAAATTCGAGCTACACTACAGCTCAAAGGAATTGGCATAGGGAAAGGGAAAGGGAAAAAAGGGAAGGAGCCGCATTTTTAAATTGTGGTATATTTTGTCCAGTTCAGCATGAAACATGATTCTTATGCTAAAGCATCGTGTTTCATGCTGAACTGGACAAATTATGTACAGTTTAAAATTGCGGTTCCTTCCCTTTCTTCCCTTTCCCTTTCCCTATACATGTACCAATTCCTTTGAGCTGTAGTGTAGATACATGTTCTATGATTTAGATGATAGTTTATTTGAATTAATTTGGTTAAACCGTGGACTAAACCATACAACTAGCGTGAATTAAGCACTTTATGCAAATGGCCGCATTCATATTTGGACTTTTTTGAAGAATACCTGCTAAATCGAGCATGCTTATCTGCTTATATGCCACAAAATTTGCATTAACCATGGTTTGAATACTTGATCGAATTTTAAGATGAAGAGGATTGAAAAGGTGTAAGGACAAGAAGCTGGGGCGGGGAAAGAGGCAAATGTGTTTTTAAAAAGTGCTCAATTATACACTCCAGCTCAAAGGCATTTGGCATAGGGAAAGGGAAAGGAAAGAAAGGGAAGGAGCTGCAGTTTAAAACCGCGGTATATTTTGTCTAGTTCAGCATGAAACATGTTGCGTTTTAGGATAAAAAGCATTGTGTTTCATGCTGAACTGGACAAAATATACCGCTGTTTAAAATGGCGGCTCCTTCCCTTTCTTTCCTTTCCCTTTTCCTATGCCAATTCCTTTGAGCTGTAGTGTACTTATCTGCTTATATGCCACAAAATTTGTGTAAACTGTGGGCAAAGTGTTAAAGAATACTTGATTGAATTTTAAGATGAAGAGGCTTGAAAAGGTGAAAGGACAAGAAGCTGGGGTGGAGAAAGAGGCAATATCCTTTAAAAAGTGCTCCCATGTATGAAAGCTGCAGCTCTATCTATACAGTCCACTCTTTTGTCAATAGTACATGATTGATTGCATGAAATTTACAATTTGACATATTATAGGTTGGTATCTCCGAAATACTGCCATGTAGGTAATGGACTAACTTCTATAGAAACAAACAAGAAATGCTGATTAAGTCACTCTGGGATGAAAAATTGTTGTCTTACAGAACTGCCCAACTGCTGTATGGGGGATTTCAATTATGTTGTTTTAATTACACATTTGGAGAGAAAGACTTCAGACCTAATGCATCAGTTTGAACCCCTTAACAACTTTACATTGTCCCTTTAAATAATTACTTTCCCATGATTTGTAAGTTAGCAGCATTTCACACAAGATTTCTGGATTTATTGTTTGGTACAATATTGTCTAGATATTTAAATTCTTATGATTGATTATTGACAGTACTTATATTAGCCCTATAATTCATCATCTCACTTAACCTGTATGAGTAAGACAACCTTTCATTTCAGGTGTTGTGAGGCTGTAGGGAATTAAATAGTCATCATGTTCTGAAATCAATACTGCTTGATACATGATTTTACTTGAAGATTAAACAGTCAGAATCAAGCTGTAAATAAGTGCCTTAGTTCTTGCCATTCTAAGCCTTAACATGGCATTCTGGCTTGCAAATCTAAAGACAAGTTTGAAGATTCATTTTCATGTGCAGTACTGCCATTCAAATTTTAGTTCACTTATCTCTGTTGGCTTAGTAGCAACAAAATGAACCCACATTTTGTTGCAACAGGCAAACAGTAAATTTACGAAAAGTACTTCTTGTTCTGACTAGCGAGCAACGAGTTATGATTTGTAACTATGGCAGCTTATATTGACATGCATTCATAAACTGGTGTGCTTCTTTCATTTCAAAGATGTGCATCTTCTCGGTGTATGAAATGCAATGGTGCTAAATGATGGTGCAATACAGGGGTATTATATCTTGATATTATACAATTCTGAAAGAACAGATGTACATTTAAAGGGCATATACTGTACTGGGAAGACAAAAATGCCTTCAAAAGGTGATCGTGAGCAATCTTCTTGCCAATGGTCTTAAATTCATGTATTGTCCATTTTAGAAACTTGCTGAAAGTTATTTGCCATAGAATTATCCACATTTGTAGTAATTAGTGATTAAATCACAAATCTTCAAATTGTTCGGGCTGAACATTTCGAGGATTTGTGATTTAATCACTAATTACTCCACTTGTGGATCATATGAGGCAAGTAACTTTCAGCAAGTTTCTAAAATGGACAATACATGAATTTAACACCATTGGCAAGAAGATTGCTCGCGATCACCTTTTGAAGGCATTTTTGTCTTCCCAGTACAGTATATATACTACCTTTAAGGTCATTTCTATGTTGATGGACACCAAAGTACAGCATGAAATGATAAACTTTGCCACATAACGAGCCTCACCCATATTTGTAATATATCAACACAAGAATATTATCAACATTTTATGATAATATCATCTCATTAAACTGCTAAATTGTTGGCATTTAATTACACTGCAATGTTTTATAAGAAATTTTGAAAAGGTATTTATTTCAAAGAATTTTGGTGCTATTTTGTATGTTTTATATCACATGGAATCTTGTATGTGTATTGTATTCAACTCACTGAGTGTATTATTAGTAAATGATGAAATACTGTGGATTTATATCTGTGTTACTTCTTATTCATTTGTTTTGTTGTCAGTGTATGATCCATTTGGAAAGGCTTATACATGTTCAATTATATAAACACAAGCGTGAGCTGTGAAAATTTAAAAAAAAAATCTGAGAAGCGTCAGAAAAATTATTTATACATGTGAATAACAAATACATGTACATGTATAGTATTGTTACGGGATCTCATTGCTTGCCATCAGTGTTACAGGTGCTACTTTTATCGTACTGGTTCCTCTATTTGGAGACGTTTACACGTACATAACACACAATGTCGACAGGAGTTGTAGTTTCAGACGTTTATTTCGGTAGTCATTTCGATGGCGTAACATAGCGTAACTACATGGCTTAGAGTTGAACTCCAAATGTTACAGATGGCGTGGCTTGTCTCCTACTCCTTCCTCCTACTCTAAACTGTCCTACACCGAACTAAAAACTGTCTTATCCAAAGCTAGACTGCCTCTATTTATACATGCTGGTGTATTTTATCAACTATATTCACATAAAGGAAATACATGAAATGAAGGATTTCTAAGTACAAAGTAATGTAGTTTTGTAGGGACATCATAGTTTAAGCAGAAAGGAGTTGATTGTATTGACGTCAGTCTTCTCCTTGAAGTCTTAACTTTCTCTTGATTGAACTTCAAACAAGAACTTTACCCAAAAGCATCTCGTTTCCAAAGAAACGAGAATTACATCTCTGGAAGAAATCCTTGGTCTTTCCCCCATAACAAATCGTAAATGTCAACCCCAATAGAGTCGAGCGGTCAGAAGAATGTTGGAAGAAGAGAGAAAATGGTTTATTGCTGGGTCATAAAATGTACTCCGCACCCAAGGACAAGCTTGACCAGAGCTGTGACGTAGAAGAGGTCAGACTAAGTTCCATGCCTTTCCGAATAGAAAGTAGGGACTTCTGCAGAAAGTATAGGTCATAATGACGTCACCATTAAATGTCCAAGAACTTGGTCAATGTAAGTGTTGATTTGGGCTCGAGGTTATCTAAGAAAGAGGGGGTGTTTGGGAGAATATGGGCTTACTATAAACATGGGAATAAAGGGAACTCGGGGACCGTAACACTCTTCCCCACCTTGAAAAAGAGGCTGCATTGCCCTCAATGCAAAATTGAAACACTAGGGAATATCAATTGTCATGTCAGTAATTCTCAAGACCCCATTAGGTAATGAAACTTTAACCAAACTTATGTGCACTCAAATGCCTTTACAGCTAACAAAATGGTCAAATATCAATAACATGGCACTTCAGTAAGTTGTAGAAATCACATATTCTTAACAACTTGTAATGCATAGACTCATAACAATAATAAACAATACTAGCACCCGTAACACTGGTGGCAGCGGAAAACTTGGAAGATAGAGCTCTGGGCCACGCTACACAAGATCATGGACCATTTGTTGAAATGAACTCTACACGTGCTGCATGGTAGAGGCGAGCAAGTGGGAGTATCCCGTGATGGGGAATTGCTGGACACCTCAAGCCTAGTCCGAACTGATGGAAGGTATGAATTGCCTTGATTTATCACTAGACATTGCTTCATTTATCATGCTCCGTGATGACATAACACAACAACTTTAGCAGGAGGGCGCGGCGTGCCAGGGAAGCTGGACTAAATTGGGAATTAGCGGTCGACAGGAGTGGGATTGAATTTGGTTCTCCCACAGCCGTGGAGGTTGGAGGTCGACGCAATGTCGCCAAAGAGTGCCAGAAAGGTTGCGCGCCGACTCCGGCGAGATGTCGCTTCTTTAAGGAATGATCTGCCCTGCTCCCAACACAGGAGCCTTGTCGACGACAACGTCGAGCAGCAGCTGAGTTCCGCGGGAGGAGACTTCTGGCTGGCTGGAGTCAACGGGTTATGGATCAGGATTGTGTTGGTGCTCATGTCTATTGGTGAGGATGAGTTTGCTCCATGCAACCATCGGAACGACCCAAGGATGTGGTTGTCCCAATTCGGGGTACGGCCTACCACATCACCAAGTCTGCTTGGATGGATGTGGACCTCCGAAAGAATAACTTAAACACTTATAGTGGTGCAACAATAAATGACAACGACGGACATTGACATGGACACGAAATCACAACGATTCAACAGACCCTGCTACAATCTCAAAAAGGAACAAAAATCTCGACCATGAGTTGACGGAGTCATCCGACTGATGTTTTGTCGAGAAGTGCTCAGCTGCAAGCGGGAAGATCTACATGGCGCCTGGTCTGCCCACCCGAGGACCGACGATGGCACCGACGATGACGAGCGTGGGGTTCGCTCGAACAGGCATGGTGTGGAGTGTGTGCGGGGTAGTAGGCGTTGATGAACGCGACACCTGACGCAACCTGGGATCCGCCGGTAGGGGAGAGGCCGATTGCGAGAGCGACGTGGATGCTGACTTGGACTTGCAGTAGGACACTTAATGACAATACTTCATCGAGTTATAAATCTCCATGGAACTCTCAATGTCTGTAAGTTCTGTTATTTTCAAGAATGATGCAATTGATAAATCTTTATGTTTTTAATGAGGTGCCCTGCGTATCAGACAAATACGCCTTCGCTGGTATAAATACCGGGCCGCAGCTCATAAATTCGTTTGCTTTTGTTATTGTATGAAGACTTGAAAATACAATTCTTACAAGTTATTGAATGCTGGTCATAAATCGAATCTAGTTATACACCAGTAATGTTTGTGGATAGCTATGTCTCCACAGGAATATTGAGTTTAGGGAGAACCTGAAATGCTAAATAACTGTGAGATTAACACAGAACGAATGTGAGCTATGAAAGGGTAAGCACATTCCTGTTCTTGAATCGAAATTTGCCTGTATAACTTTTTCATGTAGCAGGGATTCTGTTCCTCCTCTTTCTGCTTTCTTTCTCACAATTCTTCCCTCTTTCATTGCATAATTTCAAGAATGTTTGTACAATGTTAAATATGCTTAATTATTTCATGTTTAAATGTTGTTCCAATGTTGTGACAATGGGTATAGCAAATGGAATATTGTTATTGGATTTTGAATAGCGAACATGATTAACTGTTCAGGTATGTTGTTGATTTCTTTCAAACCCGGTGATTTGTTTTTTCTAGTTTGTCAGTGTAGTATTGAATTTATCTTTGAATATGAAAGTACATATTCGTATAGAGTTTGGATTTTATAATACATGCATGTTATGAATGATAAATTGACTTCATACATGTTAGCTGACATTGGAAATATGTCTGGTCAGTTGTTAGAGTATGCTAAGTTCATGTATACATGGTAGTGTGTATATGGTTCCAGTGAATGTAGGACCATTTCTCTCTGATTATTTTGCTATTATGATTTGTTTTACCCATCTCGCTATCACTTTCTTCCAGTATCTGTGTCTTTACTTCATCTTCTTCCTTATCTTAACCTCTTTATTGCTTTCGTTTTTTTTATCTTCCTTGCTCTTACACTTTAGTATTACTAATGTTGGTTAATTGATGATTATTATTGTTATGAGTCTATGCATTACAAGTTGTTAAGAATATGTGATTTCTACAACTTACTGAAGTGCCATGTTATTGATATTTGACCAGACCAAGGATTTCTTCCAGAGATGTAATTCTCGTTTCTTTGGAAACGAGATGCTTTTGGGTAAATTTCTTGTTTGAAGTTCAATCAAGAGAAAGTTAAGACTTCAAGGAGAAGACTGACGTCAATACAATCAACTCCTTTCTGCTTAAACTATGATGTCCCTACAAAACTACATTACTTTGTACTTAGAAATCCTTCATTTCATGTATTTCCTTTATGTGAATATAGTTGATAAAATACACCAGCATGTATAAATAGAGGCAGTCTAGCTTTGGATAAGACAGTTTTTAGTTCGGTGTAGGACAGAAGAGTGTTACGGTCCCCGAGTTCCCTTTATTCCCATGTTTATAGTAAGCCCATATTCTCCCAAACACCCCCTCTTTCTTAGATAACCTCGAGCCCAAATCAACACTTACATTGACCAAGTTCTTGGACATTTAATGGTGACGTCATTACGACCTATACTTTCTGCAGAAGTCCCTACTTTCTATTCGGAAAGGCATGGAACTTAGTCTGACCTCTTCTACGTCACAGCTCTGGTCAAGCTTTACGGGATCTCATTGCTTGCCATCAGTGTTACAGGTGCTACTTTTATCGTACTGGTTCCTCTATTTGGAGACGTTTACACGTACATAACACACAATGTCGACAGGAGTTGTAGTTTCAGACGTTTATTTCGGTAGTCATTTCGATGGCGTAACATAGCGTAACTACATGGCTTAGAGTTGAACTCCAAATGTTACAGATGGCGTGGCTTGTCTCCTACTCCTTCCTCCTACTCTAAACTGTCCTACACCGAACTAAAAACTGTCTTATCCAAAGCTAGACTGCCTCTATTTATACATGCTGGTGTATTTTATCAACTATATTCACATAAAGGAAATACATGAAATGAAGGATTTCTAAGTACAAAGTAATGTAGTTTTGTAGGGACATCATAGTTTAAGCAGAAAGGAGTTGATTGTATTGACGTCAGTCTTCTCCTTGAAGTCTTAACTTTCTCTTGATTGAACTTCAAACAAGAAATTTACCCAAAAGCATCTCGTTTCCAAAGAAACGAGAATTACATCTCTGGAAGAAATCCTTGGTCTTTCCCCCATAACAAATCGTAAATGTCAACCCCAATAGAGTCGAGCGGTCAGAAGAATGTTGGAAGAAGAGAGAAAATGGTTTATTGCTGGGTCATAAAATGTACTCCGCACCCAAGGACAAGCTTGACCAGAGCTGTGACGTAGAAGAGGTCAGACTAAGTTCCATGCCTTTCCGAATAGAAAGTAGGGACTTCTGCAGAAAGTATAGGTCATAATGACGTCACCATTAAATGTCCAAGAACTTGGTCAATGTAAGTGTTGATTTGGGCTCGAGGTTATCTAAGAAAGAGGGGGTGTTTGGGAGAATATGGGCTTACTATAAACATGGGAATAAAGGGAACTCGGGGACCGTAACAGTATTCATCTCGGATAGTCCGAGTTAGTCATCTACACTCTAAACCTATGTTTTATTTTATGGTGCTTATGATCGCTGAAAATGAAGGGAGAGAATCGTACATGGAGAGTGTTACCT
>CAVLGW020000114.1:23631-46579 GCA_963669155.1 Arbacia lixula
ACTATTACAGCTAAGTTATATACTATGCAAATGAAAACTCAATGAAATAAATCTCACTTGAAACAAACTATGAAAAACATATTTGTTGTACGGTTCTATTTAAATCCTCTTGGCAGATTCTGCGGAGACAAGCAAAAAAAAAAGCAAAAGCAAAAAAGGAAACTAAACGAAAAGGAAACTAAACGAAACGAAAAACCCCTTGAACCCCCCCCCCTCCCCCCCCCCCCCCCCCCCCCTGCATGAATACGCCTGAATGAGATTTTCACTTTCGGACAAATTTGGATTTAAAAATGTAGGTGGATCAGATAATGAATGCAGAAGACATTAATGTCCATTCTGCATCACACATATCAACCCACAACTTCTTTTCTTCCAGAAGCATCATGCATTACTAGTGACACAGTAATGGTGGTTGCTAGTGGATTGACAGATGTGACACACCACGGTCATTGTTGTGTTTTGAAGTAATCATCTGATGCGCACACATTTTTATGTTGAAATGTTTCCAAAGAGAATATCTCATTAAATATTCACAGGATTATTACAAGAATGATAATTGATGACACATCCGGAAGCCTGCTTGGCATTGAAATTCCTGCAATCCTGCTGTCTTCACTCGCGACAGCCCATGTTGCCAGTCAATGCCCCATATTCAGGATCTGTATGAAAGAAATGATAAAAAAAAATACAAAGACAACAATGAACTGTTTGTAAAAGAAAAATCTACAACAAATATTTTACACGCCACTGATTTCTTTTGATCACTTTTAACCTGGTTAATGAAACCTTTGGAAGAATCCAATCTTGAAGAAAACAACTATCAGGTGAGATTCATAAAACTGCATACTATGAAAGATAAATGTCTCCCAATTACAAATGTTATGACATTGTGGAGAGTTCAGTCGTATAGGCAACCTCATTATTCCATTTTTTTTTGTTTTAAAAAAACCCGTAACCAAGCAGGGTAGAAACAAGGAGACACCAAACATGTGATCTGTTGTGTTCACATAGACGTCAGTGCAACATGTTTCAATGCTGTAACAGCAGATTTCTGTTTTGGAGGCAAAGGAATCTTCGCCTGTGTATGCTCATATGTGTATAACAATGAAAAGTCCTATTTTTTAATTGTGTATAGAGTAGCTAGTCCACCTATACATGGGTTCCTTCATTTCTTCACTATGAACCTGTACTGTACTGTGCAGTATGACTTACACAAATCCATGCCTCCTAAGGCCCATACACTCCAGCTCTAAGGAATTGACATAGGGAAAGGGAAAGGGAAGAAGGGGAAGGAGCCACAGTTTTTATATTTTGTCCACTTCAGCATGAAACATGATGCTTTTTAGGCTATATCATTGTGTTTCATGCTGAACTGGACAAAATATACACAGCATCGACTATGGAAAAGTGAATTAAAAATGATTTACCGGTAAATTTACCTGTATTCTTCCAGGACATGGACAGATAATAAGGTCCCTGACGCAGCTATAGAGACATGTAGTATGCATCCTTCATCTTGATGGTGGCTAGCCTCCCTCCTTTTCCTTTTCGGGGATGTGTAGCTGTGAATGTGCGCTCTGAGAAAATACAATAAAAAACAAGTTCACATGGCAATCCCCATTGTTCAGACCTACATGTTGTAGTTCCATGGAACATTTATTAGGGTATAGTGAGTGGTCCACAAACCGGCCCTTACCCTTGAAACCGGCCCTAGCATATTTCTGCTCAGTGCACGTTATTGAAGCTTTGATGCGTAATTTGTGTATTTACACATTAGTAAACAAAATGCATGATTTCAGAAGCAAAATTAGACAAAATGTGCACATATTTAACAATTGCACTTTTTCCTTTGAAATATCTGTTTTTCAACTTGCGTTTGTGCTTCCATGATTTTCTTGTCGATCACCGAAACTTACCCGTCAAGTTTTCACTGCACTGGAATGAGTGTGATCGAGACGCAATATTGTTGAAATGTCAGCGCTGTACTCATCAGATTGACGGAGAGATATATAGCACATTATCGGCAGGGGCCGGTTTCAAGGTTCAGTGATGTGAATGTGCAACGTTTTACCGCGCGATGTTTGAAGCGCAATTTCTCTGAAAGTTTAATGTCAATCTTTGATAAAGAAAAATATTTTAAAGAGCATTTATATTTTGCTGATTTGTGAGTGAAATTTTAGTATTTTTTATTATTTACCTTGGTATGTAAACATTCAAAAGAAAACATGGGGGCCGCATCATTCATAGCCTAAATTCTAAGAAAATAAAATTCTGCTTTTCAGAGTCCACATCGACATGAAAACATATTAACCAGCAAACAACAGATTTCTTTTTTTCCTCCATCACCAAGTCACCATAAAAGTGACAGTGACAGTGCTCCCCTTCATGCCCTTGCATGAATTTACATGATATACAATATGAAAAGGAACCAGGCAGTATCGCACAGTATGTAATGCATGCATGGGAATGCTGCAATACTGATTGTCGTCGGCAGAAAGTGACCGAGAAATCACTTTTTTGGATGAATTAAGCATCAAAAAATTTGTCTAGGTTTAGAGTTAGGGTCAGGGTTAGGTTCAAAATTAGGTTTAGGGTTAGGGTCAGGGTTAGGTTTAGAGGGTTAAAATTCATAAAATTAGTGGGATACCCTGCCTGGTCATGCTGGTCCCCTAGGCTATTGTAGGGGATTGTCAAATAATTTATGGTAGATGCTGATTTTTTGTTGACGGGAAGTGACCTAGAAATCACCTTTTCGCATGAATCAAACTCACAAATCAGACCTAGGCTTGCCTGTTAGAGTAAGGGTTAGGTTTAGAGTTGTAGTTTAAAAAGAACAAAAGTGCATCGATAGTAGTTTTTGCTTTGCCTTTGGCATTACTCCCCCATGTCCCCGCACAGCTCACAACATAACACCAATATTGACACATGGGACCACATACACTGGGCACAGTACATTCACAGAAAATCCCTGTTGTGTTAATTGGCATCTTTGACTTTGTAAGAACATAATATATTCAAAGTTATTTGATAAAAATGCTAGTTAATACCATGATGTCTTACCTTGGATTGTTTGTCCATGTAGGAGATAAAAAATGAAGAATATCCTGAACCCCGGTTCGTTCATTTTTAGAAGACGTCGGCTGGCGCTGAAATTTGAATGTCTCCACACCACATGCACATGCGCAGTATAGTACAGGATGTGTGTATACTGCAGTGTGTATACACTGACTGTACTGTGTGTGTGTGCATGCTGTATTGTATGCTAGCTAGCTAGCTAGTCTTTTATTCAGACTAGATGTTAACACTCCATATCCAGTACATGTAGAATAATTAATAAGTGGGCTTTTTTTTTCTAAATCATGTCCCTTAGCAGCTCGCATAAGACGCATAGTAGACCTATTTCCCAAATATTTAAGTAAATTTTACCAATATTTCTTTAAATTGGTAACATTATCATTAAATTTACCCTTTTTTCATTCACTTTTTCATAAGTAAATACTTTTCATAAAAAATGACACTTCAAAGAAAATTGTTTTTTTTTTATGTCTTCATTTGAATCGTTGAAGTGACACGTGCCATGTGAGTGACATGTGTACGGGCTCAGCTTGAGAGAGAATGAATTTGATTTGGTGGATTGGTTTATGGAATGATTGGTTCAACAGTCCTCTATCTAGTTTGCCAATTATAAATTCAATTTTGAACCATTGTAACCCCCCCCCCCCCCTCCCCAAGAATGTGCAAAAAAAAACACACACCGAGATTTGTTAATGTTTCTTTTTTTTTTGTCTCTTATATATAAAGGCCACTCCTCTTGGAACTTCCTTGTGATTAACTAGTCGACTTTATTCAAATCTCGTGTTCATTTTAGTGAGATATCTTATCCATACACTAATTCTAAATATGAATGGACCGTACATCATTCCAATTCAATACTGGTATTACGATGGTGTGATTTTTATTAAAACAATATGAAAAGGAGTTCCATGCTTATGATAAGCCACTGATAGCATGTGGTGTTTGGCAAAAAGTTAAGTGTGCATGTGCTCATTATATAAGGCAATCTCATAATGCAATCTACAATATCATGTCAAAAATCTTTGAAATTACAAACCAATTCTTATGTGTTTTATTGTTTATGTTGATTTCCTGTGCATTCTATTGTCTCTTCATTTTTTTGTTCTTTCATATTCTTTTTTTTTTTTTTTTGGGGGGGGGGGCTTCAGATATGTAATTTGATAATTTTTCTCTGAGGTAATTCCTATGGTATTTTCCATACCAAATGGTTATCACAGGCAACACCTCTGCATTACATACATTTGTGTAGGCCTAGTCATCCCTGTGGTATTACACATACAGAAACCACAGCACCATTTACCAAAAGTTGGACTACCATTCACTCACCAAGCATCTAAATGAATACCGTTCAATTACAATCTATATACCATCGCGAAAGTACCATTAGAATACCATTGAAATACCACCTACCATTGAGATAACACCACTGATCATTGCACTATCATTCATGCACCCACCATACAACTATAAATGAACACCATTGGATAGCAATTTAATACTGAGCGAACACCACTCATACACCATTGAAATACCAATGACCAATGGAATACCATTGGTTATAAATGGACACCATTGACCACTGAGCAAACACCATTTAGACACCATTGAAATACCAATGACCAATGGACATACCATTGGTTATAAATGAACATCACTGAATAACCATTGGCGACTGAGCAAACACCATTCAGACACCACTGAAATACCAATGACCAATGGACATACCATTGGATACCAATGAAATACCATTGGTTATAAATGAACACTATTGAATAACCATTGACCACTGAGCAAACACCATTCAAACACCATTGAAATACCAATGACCATTGGACATACCATTGGTTACCAATGAAATACCATTGGTTACCAATGAAATACCATTGGCGATTTCTGTAAGGGTACGAATCAAACAATTCCGTTGTCAAAAACAGAAAAAAAGCAATTTATGGAATTATTTTGTACCTAAACATATGGGAGAGTACTTGAAGTTTCAAAATGTATATCTTCCTTAAATTGCTTATTGACAAATGAGTTTCTTGCATGTGTCACTTTAATTGAAATGATATCCGGGTGATCGAGCTATCCATTTATAAATGCATGATCCTTCTGGTAGGAAAGATCTTGTGGGTTGGCAAGTGTGATGGGCAATGGGTACAGCTGTGTTCTAAACCAATTATGTCTTACACACAAATTTTGGGGTCCAAATTTGGCATAAAGTGAAAATCTCATTAATTATTTCCAAGTATTGTTACAAGAACAATTATTAATAAATTGTTAAGAAACTTGCTTCCAAACATAATTTTAAGAAATGAACAAAAATTCTGCTTCAGGATTTTTTTTTTTCAACTTTTTTTTTTTTTGATAGTCTTTCAAATGTATCGATCGAAAGTCTATTTTTTTAAGACGTAGGCTATGTAAAGCAACAACGAATTCTGCGATGACATCAGTGTAGGCCTACTAGGCCTAAATGTTCTTAAAATGTGACTTTCATTCAATCCATTATGTAAATCTAAAAAACTCCCAGAAGGTGAGAAGGTGGAAACATTCAACACCAATGCCCCCCCCCCCACACACACACACACAAACAATCCGCACATTTTGTACAGTATACATGCTGATCGACTTGACAGATGGATCAAGCGCGCGAAATTCAGAATTATGCAATCGTACATATACGTGGATTGATACGCTATTACGCTTGATATTTACATCATAATTGGGCTTGTTATCGTTTTTAAAAAGCCCTGGATAACAAGAAACGATTACGTTTTTGTGCACGCGCTGTTTAGCTTGGTCAATATTTTTTTTGGTAGTGCGGCGGTTTTCTAATCAATGTGTATTTTATGTAAGATTAACGTATACCAGTACCAGCAGCTGCATGCAGTATAGTATACAAATGATGCACAGGTTTGAGTGGGTCAGTAGGAATTGTGTACACAAGGTAGCTCTGAATTGCCTGAACCCATGAGGCGAAGCCGAGTGGGTTTCGGGCAAAATTCAGAGCTACCGCGTGTACACAATCCTACTGACCCACGAAATAAACCTGTGCATCATCTGTTTTATAGAATGGGCCCCAAAATCTAATAAAAAAGGGAAAAATCTCTGTCAACCTCATTTACCGGATGCATGGAAAAATCATGCGTCCGGTAATTACCGGATGCATGGTTATGACAAAATCATGCATCCGGTAATTAGTTATTGACCAATCAGATTGCAGAGATCCATCTTCATCATCAATGATCATCAATGATTGGAATCATCAAAATCTGCCAAGACTAAAAATTATTGACTTTTCACATAGAGAAGTGTCCAAATAACACAGCTAAAATATGAGATGATTTTCTCCATAGACCATGTCAGGTGGAGAAATAGAGTCTGCATGTATAGAACTACCAAGTTCATCACGCTTTTATTTGATAACAATCATTTAAACGACGTAGTCATATCAGAAAAGACAGATTTACTGCAATTTACTGCGAATGTCCAGAGCGGCATTGAGTGCCCAAATCACGTATTCGTAATGCACAATGCATGGGCAACTCACCGCAGCAGCGTCTCACACAGTGCTGCGACAGCGTAGAATTCAGTCATGAGTTTGTCCACTTCTCCGTTCGAAACATTTTCAACATTTACGTGTTTCGCTTCTGCAAAGCACTTAGATGTAGACAATGAGTATTCGATGCTTTGAGGTGAATTTGTACTTACTGACAGCGTCTGAATCGTCCAATGTTTGTTTCAATTCTTCATCTAACTTTATCGGAGTTTCTCGAGTTTCGTGGGTGCCGCCATTAGCGTACAAGCATCATTGGTATCGATCATGTTAATTCTCGGTATCGCGATATCGTATTGATATCGTGTTGATATCGCGTGCTGCCAGTAAAAAAAAATTACACGGCAATTACGGGTAATTAACCAATCACATTGCAGAGATTCTGACACCCATTCTATAATAGATCTTGTTTTCGTTTGCAGTCAAATAACTATAGATTGCACTGCTACTGCTACAGTGCTAGTGCTATTATTCAAATGATTGACAACTTGGAATTTGTTGTTCTCACTCTTTTTTGCACGCAGCGTCCACCACCCGGCTCTCGTCAGAGATTTAATAACTAAAACAAGGAGAAAAGGTGAAGCTAGCTGTTGAGGGAACGCCCACGGTTGACCTATCGTTTATCGAAAACCAGTGCTTTGTGGCGGTACAGTGACCGAACTGAGACTGAGGAGTGAGCTGAGCTGAGCAGACGAAAACTTCTGCGCTCCTTTTTCAATCGGTGCAGTTAGAAAGTACAAATAGTACAAACATGGCGGACCCCAATGTTGTAAGTATTCTACTACACTCACAGTTAAACTATATTACATTAGCATAATTAGATGAGGAGTATAGTTAGAATGGCTCCACTCTAGTCTAGGGACGTACATGTATGTAGCCCCGGGAGCGGGCTGCATGTAGACCTCTAGCCCCGGGATCGGGACTGCTCCCGCTCAGCGGGAGCGGGCTGGTCGCACCGCCCCCGCATATTTCTGCCAGTTTATGGACCACTCACTATCTACAGATTCTACATTAAAAATGGTCAATGTAAAGTCTTTACATTGACCATGTTGTAGAATCTGTAGATGGTGAGTGGTCAATAAACTGGCACGTGGCAGAGAATTTATGCGGGGGCGCGGTTTCAAGCCAAGGGCCTTTTTAGTTTTATACTTTAGAGTTGTGGATTTAAGGTCCCCTAAAAATAAAATCCAATGGACCTGAACATGGAGACATACATGTGCCAAAAGAAAAAAAAAAAATCAACAGTGTCAGTAGTGACGGTGGACCCTAGGCTATTGGTAGAATCTATGGCATTTGAATGCATGACGGAATCGATAAGATTAAGATGCTGGAAAGATTGATGAAGGTTCAAATGCTTAAGTGACGTACGTACGGTAATACATGTAATAGGTGTCACTGTCCCACTCATTATTAATTAGAATTATGGAATAGAATACTATCAATAGGCCTATCCATCTAATATTGGCATCACGATAGCATATCTGATATTCCTGGTGCTGTTTAATGGCAGTGTCTACAGTCAAAGCCAAGCATACTTGCTGGATACTTGATGTAAGCGGTGACACATTTCGGTCGCCAAAAAAATACATTTCTAAATCTCAACTTGCCAAATTTTTAAATCAGAGTGATGGTAAATATTGATGATGTTGTTGCTGGTTGTTATTTTTTATAGCTAATGCTCTCTATTTTTTTGCTACGGCAAAATAGTGAGTGACATGTCAATTGTGCAATGCTTGTTTTGCGTGCAACAGCGCGTTGCGGCGGAAGGTTTTTGCAGCGCGGCGGACACCCTAATATATATATATGGAGCCAAGGCAGACAAAATAAAAAGGCCCAGTGTGGCCTATCATCATTCATACTCTCATCACTATTGTTGTTGTACAAGAGTATTTTCCTGCATGATTTATAAGGTCTTCCTTATTTGGTCATCGCTGCTTTTTATTCAACCAATCACATATCATATCCCAGTTTCGAATTCATGAGTTTATATGACATCACAGATTTGTCGCTTATTGGCCAATTTTGGTCTATACTTACACTCCAGCTCAATGGAATTGACATAAGGAAAGGGAAGAAAGGGAAGGAGCTGCAGTTTTAAGCCGTGGTATATTTTGTCCAGTTGAGCATGAAACATGCTTTTTAGGCTAAAGCATCATGTTTCATGCTGAAATGGACAAAATATACCACGGTTTAAAACTGCAGCTCCTTCCCTTTCTTCCCTTTCCCTATGCAATTCCTTTGAGCTGTATATATGAATATTCATGACAGAGCATCGCAGGGGGTTTGTAGCTTTTGTACGAACATGAAACAGTATCAATCATAAACAAATAAAACTTTTCACATTCACAAGGAGTATGAGAGATGATAGACCATGTACTGGGGCACCCTAGCCTTCCGCATTTTTTTACTGCCGTTGTAGAGAAACTGCCATACAGCGTGAGGCATATCGCAGAGGCTAGCAACACAAGCGTTATGTACTTAAACCTTCCCTGTCAGAAAGGAGAAGTCTCATTACGGTTATGTTCACTTTTATGACCATGTCCTCCCAGGGCTACAAACAACCTCAGCCAGTGCAGGGCCAGCCGATGGCAGCTCCGGGGGCCATAGCGGTGGAGTGGATGCCCATGCCACAGATGAACGTCCCTGGCTGTCCTAGAGGCCTGGAGTACCTGTCACAGATAGACCAGGTACTGGTCCACCAACAAGTCGAGCTGGCTGAGGGTAAGTGTAGCAGATATGTTTGATTTGATTGACTTGATTTGGTTCAATTAGAAGGCTGGGAATAACATAATTATGATGATGCATGAATGTTAGTGTAGCCTTTTTGCAGGTCAAAAGTTAAAGTTACATTTATGGAAAGTGGAAAATTGTGGATATGTACACATGTAGTTTAAGTCATGATCTCGGAGAGTGAGCATGATTCAGTCAAATAAAAACAAATTGGTGAAATATTCTGTTGTGATTCACTTGTGACTATGATGAATGAGGGATGTGCAGGAAGAAAAAATTATTTTAGAAAGTCCATGATGTAATGTCTTACCCGGTTGAGTAACACAATTTACACAGAAATCTTTCTCTAAGATATTTGCCCCAAGGTAGGTACATGTAGTATGTGGTGAAATAGGTCTTAAAGACTGAAATATCATTTTGGGCACACACCTCACTTTTATTTGTGTTAGGCAGAAAAATATTTTGTCAACATGTGAACTTGATTGTTTTATTAACTATTATGTGTTGTTTTTATTGACTTGTTTTAGTCCTGACTGGAATTGAGATGCAGAACAAGTATCAGATCAAGAATGCTCTTGGCCAGCAGATCTACTTTGCTCATGAAGGTACACTCTTTCACATTAACCCTATCATTACCAGTGTTATGACAATGTGCATTCAAGGTTAATGGGGAACTTAATGCTTGGTACACATGTACGTTAACCCTATCCAGTGTAATGACAATGTGCATTAGGTCAATGTGAAATTTAATGCTTGGTTCTTTGAGGGTTAAACCGATAATTTAACCCTCTCTCTGTCCAACTTTTTTTTTAATTTTTGGTAATTTTCAACAAATCATAATTATTGAAACATGGAAAGAGGCAGGCAAATAATTGATGAAAAATGAAAATTAGTAATATTGAGTTGTGTATAAGTCAACAGTTCATGTGCCTCACTTAAAAAAAAGAGTGATGTAATTGTATAGCTTACATGTAATACAATTTGAGGTGTGGGTAATATTGGTTAAAATACAGTGACTGTCATCATATGACATCTTCTTTTATTATAGAGTGTATTTTGTTGAATGTGTAGTATTCACTTATTTGGGCATACTTGGAACACATACTGGTTCATCAAGTGCAAGGTTAATCATGATTTCCTTATTTTGACCAAGTAAATGAAGGTACATTGTGTAGAAACTTGATGATGTGCAAGCACATTAATGAAGACAGGATTGTTGTTGAGTCTAGTTTTGATATCCTTTTTTTTTTTTACAGAGTCGGAATGCTGTCACCGTATTTGGTGCAAAGAACACCGTGGATTCGTTCTTCATATCACAGACAACCATCAGCAGGTACAAACATACTGAGCTGTTTTCTATGGATTAAATTCTAGGGATAGAAGTGGTCAAGGATGGGGATTGTAAACCTGGGGTGGTATTCCAGAACGATCTTAAATGCTAACTACGGAGAAATCTTATCCTAAGTTTAAGATGGTATTCCAGAACGATCTTAACTTTTCTTCTAACTCCGCTCCTAAGATTTATCCTAAGTTTTCTCCTATCTATATGCAAATTTCTGCAAATCATAAAGTTAAGAGGATTGGTATCTAGAATTTAATCCAGGATTTAAGAGAAAACTTAGGAGAGCCTCCATCAGTCTTAGCCATTCATAACACACACAATAAAAAAGAGCAGCATTTACATGTATTTGCGTAAGCGCGCATACATGATAAGTTGGTGACTTTTTTTTTTAAAACTTTATTAACATGAACGTTATTTGTAACCAGGACAACACATTCGATTTCTTATTCTTGTTACTCCATAAGAACACATTGATTATTAAAATGTGTGGAAACTTCAGACATACTTCCTCTTTTCCTTTTAATATTGAAGCTTTTAGAAACATTTAATGAAGTGGTATTGAAATGTATTGCTACAATTATACTGTTTTGCATGCTTTGGCACTTCCTCGTGATATTGAAAAATTTAGAAACATTTCATGAAGCATTATTGAAATGTATTATTATGATCTTAATGCTTTGCAAGGATTCTGAGGACATGATGATATTGATTATGATATTGAAAGTTTTAGAAACATTTAATGGAGCACTGTTGAAATGTATTTTTATGATCTTATTGTTTTGCATGTATTCTTAGGAGGTGATAAGAATCGTGCGGCCGTTTGTGTGTTGAATAATGTTAGTGCTATTGAAATGTATTCTTACGATTATACCGTCTTGCATGCATTCTTAGGAGGTGATGAGAATCGTGCGGCCGTTTGTATGTTGCGCAGGCTGCTGCTGGTGCGCTGACTCCTGCGACTGTGGTTACATGATCCAGGTGGAGGCCCCGCCCGGAAACATCATTGGATACGCCAGGCAGACGTGAGTTGTGTCATCACATACTCTTTGGTGATTGGGGAAACGTCAAGGATCTTGTGGACACTTGACTCCATGAACTGTCCAAAACTCATTTGAACTCAAGCCATTGACTCCATGAACTGTCCCAAAACTCATTTGAAATCTAGTGATCAATATAATTCAGCTTCCAGTTTTATGCTTGTGACTTTATGAAGGAAATTCTTACACAGTACTGCCTTCCATTTTACAGTTTCATTTTGTTGACCTGGAGTTTTGATCTTGTTGACAAACACTTGACTCCATGAACTGTGTAAAACTCATCTGAAAGCTAGCGATCAAAAATACATGATTGTATGGAATTCAGCTCAATCTCAGTTTTTAGCTTTACCTTTGTGACTTTAGGAAAGAAATTCTTATAAGGTATTGCCTTCCATTTTACAGTTTCATTTGGTCGACCTGGAATTTTGATCTTGTTGACAAACACTTGACTCCATGAACTGTCCAAAACTCATTTGGAATTTAGCGATCATTATGTAATTCAGCTTAATCTCAGTTTCCAGTTTTACGCTTGTGACTTTGAGAAGGAAATTCTTATCCAGTATTGCCTTCCATTTTACACAGTTTCATTTGGTTGACGTAGGAAAGGGCTACATGTACCCTTCCTTTGGTATGTACATGCAAATTAATAAGAGGAAGATGAAAATGGTCATACAAAATGAGGGAAATGTATCTTAAAGCAATTGTCTGTCAACCATCTATACTGGGTCTTCTTTCCATGTTCTTTCTAGTACTTCTGAAAGCCCAATATGGATGCAATAAATGCGAACAAGTACCAGATGATCCTCAAAATTTGTATTCTATTCTTTTTAGCTAAGAAAATAAAACACAGAGCATATTGCCTGCATAATTAATGAATATTAAGGTTGAAATTGTACACGTAAATGAATAACAGGAAGATGGAAATGCTAAGAATAAAAATCGTGAGAACATCTTAACCGTTTCCTTACAAATTCACTCTGTTTTAGGTAAATGGCTTATTTAGGACTTGGTACTCGAGAGAATAAAAGCAATAATATTATATACCCTATGTCTTTTCTTCCTCTGTTTGGTCTGCCCGTAGTCAATACTTCTGGAAGCCCAATATGGATGTGATGAATGCTAACAAAGAGACCATCCTCAAGATTCGTGGCCCCTGCTGGTTGTGTCAAACCATCTGCTGCCAAGATGACGTTGACTTCATGGTAAGATGATGCTGATTTTTTGCAAGGCAGCATATGCCTCTCAACCACCACTGCCCTCACCCTCACATCAGAATGACTGGCCGACCGTGAGGGGCCTGTTAGGATTTGATTTCGTGAGGACACTGATTCTCCCTCTCCCTATTCTCCCTCCAAATATGAGCGACATACCTTTAATTCTTGGGATTTAAACTTCCGGCTTTGAACGCGCGCTTTCTTTCTGTATGCTTTCTTCACATTTAAATCCAAAGTCCTACTTTATATCGTGTCAAAATCTAGTTATAATCTCACAAATGATAAAGCTATTTTCCGATCTATAACTTCTCAATTCATATGAGATCCATGTCTGCTTATGGAAGAAGAGGTATTAAGAGTTCTATGAGGTTCAAAATGAAGAGTTCTGTGTGTTTTGAATGTGGGCCTACATATACTCTACCAGAATAAAGCGCGCCCGCAAAACCAGAAGTATACGTCTGGAAAGCAATCAATCAGATTATGGTATTGCGGAGTGATATCGCTTGATATCGGCTATATGATAGGAAGAATAGTAATTCATTAAAGAGAAATGTCATGTTAAGCTCGTGCATAATTCATGTTTTATAGACAATACGACCAACCACAGCAGTGTCACTCTACAATTGGTGTGATTTTTATGTTCCCTTGTTGCTACATGTAGGTCAAGACTCCTGACTTAACTCAAGACGTTGGCAAGATCACCAAGCAGTGGGGAGGTTTCTTCAGAGAGTGCATCACCAAGGCCGACAACTTTGGCATCACCTGTGAGTACATGCATGTCCTGTATACTCTCTGTCTGTCTGTCTCTCAGTCTGTGTGTTTGTGTTTCTGTCTCCTCTCTCTACACACAACACCTTCATTTTGTGTTTGTGTTTGTCTTGTCTGTTTGTTTCCATCTTTGTTCTCTGCCTGCCATCTGCTACTTTCTATACTTTCTATCCGTCTGTCTGTCTATACATCTGTCTGTCTGTCCGTCCGTCTGCCTCTGTCTCTGTCGCTGTCTCTCTTTTTGTATTCTGTGGCTGCCTTCATATATTGCTGTGTCTCTAAAATCTTGAAATTCAATAACTAATTTTACTATTCATTGTCAAATTTGTCAACTTAATTCCCAGTGTTTGTGTTTGTTCATGAAAATGTAATAGACCACTTCAAAGTAACACCATGTTCATACATGTACAATCCATTGAATTAAAAACTACGAGATGTTCAAAAACATTAAAACACTTTTGAAAAAGTTTGTCCCAAAGCAAAAATCTCATTAGATATTCAAAGAATTATTACAGAGTGCTTCCTTCCATGGAAACTGAATCACAAAATAGAGTGTACAGGGGAGTGGAATAATGCGTCACTAGGCAGTTAGGGGGAAAGTTGTGAAAGTTCCAGACTGGTACCCAAGCAGGATGATTTGTTGAGCATTTCTCCTTCATTTTGTGATTTCTATCCACAGTTCCCATGGATCTTGATGTCAAGGCTAAGGCTACATTGATGGGTGCTTTGATTCTGATTGTGAGTATAGAGATTGTATTAACCCCTGGCGTGCTAGGCAAACTGATGCATATAGGATTGGTGTGCAATATACGGGTGAACAAATGTACACATTATGCAAAGCTGCCAAGTCTCCCTGATTTCGCAGGAACCTCCCTGAAAATAGACCAATATTACTGCATTGGATTTCATCACATCACCCAATGTCCCTAATTATTGATAGATTATGGTCATCGGGTTATGTGCATTTGATAGACATCTCCCTGATTTTTGATGAAATTTCCTCAAATCTACCTGATTGTTGGTAGCTGCGCACAGAGTTCACCCTGAAATTATTTTGATTTCAATAAAAGGAGACACATGAAAGAAACATTAGTGAAGGTCTGATGAAAACCTTTCAAAGGATAAGAAAGTTATGATCTTTTACAGTTTTAATTTTGCGACATCACATGCGAGGTGCTCTCCCATATGTTGTATGATGTATCATTACCTAAATTGCTCTTCTGTTTTTGATGAAGGATTTTGCTACACATTTTGAGCAGATTAAGTCAGAGATAAATATCAGTCATTGGTAAATTGTCAGCACACTAATTTCTCACAAATATGATATATGTGTGCAATTGCTCATCAAATGTTGAATATCTCAAAAAGTAATGTTTATTTTGAGGTAGAAAATCATTAATCTACTTTTGAACAAAGTGAAACAGCAAAGAACAGATGGGTATATGTAGTTGGTTTGTCTCACAATTCCACTAGTCTCTCTGTGCAGTATGTAATGTTTTATGTACCTTGCACGTTGCTGCCTCATGGACAAAACATGTAAGAATTGAGCCAAAATTATGCAGTGACACAAATATTTTATATGTTTGATTTGTATTCTTCTGCAGGAATTCATGCTGTACGAGCAGGAAAAGAACAACAACAACAACTAAGTGTTTGCACATTCTTGAGCTAGCCATGAAAGTCAACATCGACAGAGTTCGTCAATCACCAGGTGTCTTCATGATATCAGCACCAGTATTTATACACCAGTTAAGTGAATTCTGAATGTGTGTTTTTTACCATTGACTCGATTTTGGAAATTACCAAAAATGTTTGAAACACTGTCTTTTTTTCCCTCTCATGATCTTAGTAGGTAAAAATCAGTTGAAGGCAATATGGAATCCAGTACTTGATACTGAAGTACTTGTTTTAAAGATATTCAGTATTTAAACAAAAAGACGTGCTCCTTAGGGACGTCGTAACGATCTTTTGATATATGAGGGAGAATAATATCATATTTGTACATCATTTCAGGGAGGATGAGAATTTGCGTAGTTGAAAAAAATATATCACCACATTTATACTCTGCCTTCTTGGCCCCGTTGCATAAAACTTACTATTGATGGTAACTCTGTCATCAATGGCAACTACCATGGTAATACTACCTGACAGCCAATCATATTCGAGGTTACCATAGAAGTTATCATTGATGGCAGAGTTACCATTAATGGAAAATTTTATGCAACAAGGCCTTAAAAGATGATCACATAAAAGCGAGTTACAGAACTCTTCAATCCCAGAGAAATTTGGGGCTTCTTTTGATGGTGGGTGTTGATGTAACTCATGAATTCAGAGACACTTACATAGCTAGAGACTATTGTATCTACAGACATTGTTTGTCATAGTATTCTCAAATAGATGGTTGATTGATGATCAAAATTGATGATTTTAAATGTAAATAAAACGAAATTCTTGGTAATGAATTTTGTATTGCTGTCACATTGACAATCCCAATGGACATTAATATGATGTAGTTTTTGATGGATAATTGATAAGTGCTCATATTTGGTTTTATTGCTTAATTATTTGAGATAACTAGTCATAAAATTGTTATCAGTATCAAATGGTGACAAAAAATCATTACAAATAGATATTAAAGACAGCTGTGTAACCCCTTTTCAGGTCAAAAGAAATGAAGTTTTGTGAAAAACACTGACAGAAAGTGGAAGAAAATAGTGTTTATGAACGTCTCTCACACTGAAAAAAATGGAAAACGAATGAGCGGAATTGTATTGATTGCTAGATTTCAAGTTGTGTTTGGACAAGGAGTGTAAAACCTAGTGGTTCCTGTTGTATAGAGACCGGAGACAGCAAGATGTTATAACGCACATTGTGGCTTTTCGCACTGCACAGTGATGCGTTAAGGCAAGCAGCTCACCGCTGAGTGACACACTGAATATTGCAAAATGGTACATCAATGTAGACCATGGTCGCTTCACAAACATAAATAGAGATAGCTTTTCACTTTTCCTGCTAAGGTTTGTGAAGCTATGATTGTGAGATCTCATGCACGTTATAGTTAGGGAATACTGCTGATTCCTGCAAAGTTTTATGACTTTTTCAAATGGCTACCCTGTCTTTAAAATAAGGTTTTGCACATCTCAAAATCAATACACAATTCTTTATTGTCAACGTTATGAACTTTAAAAAATTTGTTAACTGGTTGATATGTACGGTATATCTAGGCATTTGTTGTGTTGTTTAATTCATGAAGAGGAGAAATATATATGCTATTTTTCTGATGTTCACCAATATCCTGACGAAGTGTGTGATATTGCAGGGGAACCCATACAGGAATTTAATTCATTACAAAGAAAAACAATTTCAATTTAGCTCTGAACTGTCAATGAGATCAGGCAAATTGCATTTACAATCTATGTATTATTGATTCTCAAAGGAAGCAGATTTATTTTGAAAAAATACTTTAATTAAGATATGTGCTCTTTTGTGACCATTTGGTCAAAATGAGTGGACATTAATACTGGCCTGCAATATGCAAGTGTTCAGAGAAATGCTCAAGTTTTGTAATCACTAAAGAACGATGTGTCTTTCAGTGTGATATGCATGCTTTATTTGTGTAGTATGTAATATTATTATCAATTGTTGTAATAGACTGAACTAACATAGCAAGCCTGTGAATTACTAATACATTTGTATGAAATGTGAGACTGTTTTGAAAGCTTCTCCCAAAGGAATATTCAGTTGACAAGGTGCAGGAGTTTCAAATGTACCGGGTATAAGAAATAATTATCTTGTTTATATTTTTCTCTGACCATTTTCAGAACAAACGTCTTTCATGACTGTACTTCTTATTTTATACCATATATGCTTTTTAAGAGGTTCACAAAATGTATATGTAGCAGGGCTGTTATATTCAAACATTTACAAAGAGGTTTACATATTGTGTTGAGGCTGTTCTATCTATACATGAATGAAAATGCATCAATATATACTCAAACTAAGCAATGTACGCTTTCTGCATTTTCATGCTTTATATATTTTATGATTACTAACCTTTGTTTTTGCTAAACATGTACTAGTCCTATAGATTTGCTAGCAATCTTATGCAGTACCGTTGTATGTTATGCATGCACATGAATTTCATGTTTCATTGGAATGGAATAGGTATGCTGCTATGTTCGTGTGTTTCAATGATTGAATGGTATGTGATCTGGTAATTATTTGCACTCTTGTGCATGTTGCTTAAACATTTGGCAAAATGTTTTTCTTTTTGGATAAAACTGTTGCATATAGTTTTCAGCCAACATGAAAAATCAAGTGATTGTGCAAACCGCCTTACTCCCAGGCGATGAAAACCTGATGGGTTACTACATGTATGTGTGTGTGCATACATGTAGTACATGTATAGAGTACCAAAGTGTGACGTCACATGACCATATTGTCAAGACAACTGTTTCTAAACTGCGTGATTGAGTAGAGCAAACATCGGTGATTAAAGCGGGGACTCTCTCTGGGAGTGCCCGACACTAGCCCGCTAAACAATGTCGGACCAGTGGAACTCTCACTTGAGCGATGTTGTGGAGAACCAGCAACCTGCATAACAATATTTTTCTTGATAGGACGACACCACTTCCGCACTCTTGAGAGTTCAGATTCAACATTCCTTGGTTAATGTATTTGGTTCGCAATGGGAATTTAAGGAGGCATGCTTACGTGCGTCCTACAGTCTACATGTACATTATTCATATGGCTTTTCTTAAATTGTTGTTTATAGAGATGCTATGGGTAGGAAAAGACACCTTTTGGTTATACTGCCCTCATATTAAAGGTCAAAGTTCACCCATTTTGCTTTTTGTTGCTAGCAGAACATAGTAACAAGGCTCATTCTCATTTAAAAAAAAAAGTCTTTTTGGCAAAAACACTACTGTTTTTATTAGTGCTTCTCCGATATGAGATCAAAGCGTGTTATAATCAATGGATGCATTCAAGCCTGCGCACAATCTATGCACCATCTTCATTTCTTTATAATCGTGAGCATTGAAAAGTGCCAGACATTTGTGCCTTGCTAGCTGTAGGATTTGAACCCAGGACATGGTGAACCTAAGGCAGGCATTTAACCACAAGACCCACTATACCTATCCCTGTCCGATATAATGAGGGGGTGGTGGTTGGGGGGGAGAGGGGGGGGGGGGGGGCTATAAATCAGAGAAAGGGGCTCCCCTGGTCTCCAACATACACGAGCGCTGACTAGAAATCTACGAAACGTTACCAAACTATACATTACAGTGTAATTCCACCAGCTAATACATATTCAGAAGGCTGATAAAAGCTGAAAGTTTGCAGAAAAAAGAGGTTGATTTTCTTTGTCTTCATTGATTTTATTAAGGTTTTATGATCTCTTGTGATGAATTTATATTGACAATATTTATATTAATTGTTTATCTTGTTTCACTTGTATGTATTGGAGTTTTAATAAAGTTAACATAGTTGTGTAAGGAAAAAAAGAATCAAGAAGAGTATATGTATTTTGAGTGACTTGTTCCTTAAGTTCAATCGAATTCCTTTCCCCTCTTTTAATACATCGTCGATGCATTGTCGCCCAAATGTATAACACGCATAAAACTGCAGTTAGTTTGGCACAGGGTTTTACAAAATCCATTCCTGGATGCACCTTTCCGGTTTTCAATCATGATTTCATGACGGCGTCAATATAATTTGTTTGTTTAATTGGAAGAACGCTGTCCCGTGTATGCAAAGTTTTAAAGTCAAACTGATAGGGTTTGTGAATTTAGAGCGGGTTGAGGTTATTTCAGAAATTTTCCTTAAATCTTTGGGCCAATTTTCTCACAATCGGTAACGTAGATGCACCTGTTTTTTTCCCCTGGAAAGAGTACTAGTACATTGTGGAATATCTAAATCCCCCCAAAAAAAGGTTACGGGTCTGGCCCAAAATGATGAAATTACGGTCTCACAAAGTTTGTGAGTTTGAGAAAAAAAGATGAGGGCGTTATTGTGCATGATCAATGCTGCATGACATTTTGTCAAAAAGGTATATGATGAAAAGATAAATACCTGATATCAATTTGAGACCAGTATAACAAATTGGAAGATAGTTTTGGGGATTTCTTGCAATTGAGCGTAAAAAATGATCATTTAGAGAAAGATGAACATGTATTGAGAACATCCAGATTGTCTCTCAATAAGTTTGTTAGAAGTCAAAAGCATCTTGGATAACGGAGATAATGAAAGACGAACGAAAGACCTTCAAGACGGCTGCAAAATGACAAAATGGCGTCTGGACGGTCATGCTATATAGTGATTTTGGAAAATGACGAGTCAGGTGAACACGACTAGAAGAGAGAGAAGAAAATGAGTGAGAAAGATTGATAGATAGGGAGAGAGAGAGAGAGAGAGAGAGAGAGAGAGAAGGGGGCGAGAAAAGGAAAGAAAGAAATAGATAAATGAGTGGCGTCGTGAAGAGAAAGAAAAAAAATCTGACCAAAGTAGTGATATAAAATTACTTTATATTATAAGATATGAATAAATTACACGGAGGGTAATTAAAGTCAACACATAAACTTCCCTGAAACACCAACCTCTGTTGACTAATTACGTCACTCTTATCCAGTTCGTTAATGAACAACCAGGGTGCAAACGCACCGATACAAATGCATCAGCAACACAGTGTCAAACACACACGTCCGATTATCAATACTGGACAGAACTAATTTGTGTACTGACTTATTGCAGAGTGGATCCGTCGCTTTCAACACGCGTCACACTCAAATTCCGTGAGTACAATTTCACAAAATAATCATTTGTTAAAACCCATTATCAAAAGTTGTCATGAGGTCCTAACGGTTATAAAACCCTCTAAAGTACAGGCATAGGCCCTGTATTATATCATTCAGTTAAAGGGAGTACACTGTACTGGGAAGACAAAAAGTGATTGTGAGCAATTTTCTTGCAAATGGTCTTAAATGCATGTACATGTATTGCCCATTTTAGAAACTTGCTGAAAGTTATTTGCCCTAAAATTATCCACATTTGGAGTATTAGTGATTAAATCACAAATCCTCAATTTTTTGAACATTTTCGAACATTTCGAAGATTTGTAATTCAATCACTACTTACTCCAAATGTGGATCACATGAGGGTAAATCACTTTCAGCAAGTTTCTAAAATTGATAATATTGACCAATGGCTAAAGGATTGCTCACAATCACTTTTTGAAGGCCTTTCTGTCTTCCAATTACAGTATATTCCCTTTAACTTTGTTGCAGCAAATATTGATATTATGGACGGTAGTATATTGACTGTAAAAGGAACGATTTGGACACCTTTGTGTATGTTCGATTACATCATAATTGAAAAGTAAGTTAGCGTGGTGAGACATAACTAGCCTTTAGGTACTAGGCTATGAGGTGCATGAACACAACCCAGTCTGTTAACAACTATGTCTGGTAACACAGACTATGCCCTAATTACGTCATGGCTCCTCTGGTCAGGACACTGAACTATACCCGTATGGTTCAGTGGGTCAGGAGGAGTACAGGAGGATTACAGCATAGTCTCTATTTCCAGACGTAGTTATTAATAGACTGGGTTGTGTCTACGCACCTCACAGCCTAATACCTAGGTTAAGACATGACCAACTTGGACACCTTTGTGAATGTGTGATTACAACATAATTGAAAAGTAAGTTGGCGTTGCGAGACGTAATCTAGGCCATTATTATGTACGTGCGAATCTAACAGCAGATCATTTTATCTTTTGACACCACTGCGATCGAATCAACTTACGCAATAATACTGTATCAGTTAAAGCAATATAGACATATACACCCAGTTGTAATGATGACGTGCTCCATCCTGTAAATGAATGAAACAATATTTTTTTTAAGTTTCAAAGGCTACCTAGTGCTGGTATACATTATGTAAGTGAAAGAGAGCCACATTTGACGTGATGTTATGGTTGGAATGTGTTTATTATACACACCAGTGTACTTCGTACCACATTATATAATTCTTATCATTAGACAATGTATTGATTGTGCGTACAACGATGGCAATAAATATTCTGTCTCTGTTCTCTGTCTCCCTGTCTCCCTCCCTCTCCGTCTCTCTCTCTCTCTCTCTCTCTCTGCCTCCCCCCCCCCCTCTCTCCTCCTCTCTCTCTCTCTCTCTCTCTCTCTCTCTCTCTCTCTCTCTCCCTCTCTCTCTCCCTCCCCCTCTCTCTCCCATTCTCTCTCTTTACTCTCCCTCCCTCTCTCTCTCTCTCTCTCTCTCTCTGTCTCTACATATCCCCCTCTCTCCATCCCCCTCTCCCTCATTTCAAAGTACAATATATGCCAATCATTGTGCAGCATATATTTCATCGTTTAGGTATACGTTCATGATACGCTGAAATACAAAAATGTCTACCACTCTATTTCTCCTCACTTTGAAATTTCTCTATTTCTCTATTTACACCCTTTCAGATTCCCCTAGCTATCACCTCACATTTTCAAACGGGCGCTAAGACCAACCGCCATGGCCGAAGCACCCAACTTTTCAGCGGTGAGTACATGTATTCGCACGTCAACATAATGCAAAGTCCATATCTATTCCGATCGATGATCCTTCCTGGTGAAGTCGTGTTCCCCTTTCGCAGAGAGAGAGAAAAAATATATAGAACGTTGTGTGAACTATTTGAACAGCACGTAGCTCCAGTCTTAACACTTTGGAACTAATCAGGGACGTATAATTGGAATAAAGCATGAAGAACAATCTATTGTGTTTTTACCCTGTTTATGATATTCATATATCAACCAATCAAATAAAAGATTAATGGGTAAATTCACATGTTTATTAATTAAATGGTGAAAACTACGTGTATTCATTAATTAATTAACATATATATCTATTCATTAATTAATATAATATTTTATTCATCGCTTCCTCCGTGCGTAGAGTACCGAAGTGTGACGTCATTTGAGCATTAGTGTAAATACAACTGGTTGTAAACTAAGCTGGTAGAGCACACAGCAGTGATCACAATGGGGACTCTAACGACACTATAGCCTGCTAGATATTATCGGTCCGGTAAACCTCTAAACTGGAATGATTTTGTTTAGAACCAGTTGTCTTGATGTCATCACTTCGGTACTCTATACCCGTTGCTATGTCAGATCGAGACGCAGCCTGGAGAAAAGGCTGGGTGGGCCGAGAAGCCGAACCCTGATGAGGTG
>CAVLGW020000115.1:0-37500 GCA_963669155.1 Arbacia lixula
TCTATCACTGTGTACGAGTTAAAGAAACATGTTTTTGTTTTATTATTGAGGATGTCCTTTAAGAGTAACTTCAAAATGGCATAAGGGGGAATAGAGCGGGTTATTAACCGGTGTGCAGTCGCCCACGTTTCTTGAAACGTGACAGTTGGCTCCGGTTTGCATCAATATTCCTTCTTGCCTCTGTGTTGGGTACATTCGACCTTTCTGTAGCGATATACCCCCTGAGCACAATGGCAAAGATTCTTAAAGGATATGCAGTCTATATTCATTTAAAACAGACTTCTTGTTAGACATGGTAGCTGAAATGATAAAGTGACGCTCTATCGTGTCATAGCAGGATAAAGCCTCGTCTTCCTCGTTTCTTGTCAAGCTACACGGTCTGTATGTTCAAGTTATTTGCAAGATCGGGACACACGACATACAACTGTCGGCATCATCATTGGCTAACCCTCACCGTTACACTGAGATACACCCCGGCAAGAAAAGTGCATGTAAAATTAATCAGGTTTCCCTTGAAAAAATATCACTAATCAGGCGTGAATTCTCGTCTGTTCTTCATGCAAAACGTTGGTGCAATCTTGCAGCGCACAGACCAAACTCCCTGGCATGTTTGTGATCCACCAACGAATAGACGTCACCTCGCCAGCGATATACTTGTTGGTAAACACACACACACAATTTTTCTCATAAATACATTATTCTTATGATCCTGAGAGCTCCCATTAATGCAATGTGTGCTCAAAGTGGTGCTGACAGTATTCCGATGTCTTCTATTTGGCGACTTTGACGTGAACTACAACCTGTTTGTTGTTAATCCTAGAAGCCAAAGCGTCGGAATTGACGGTGTTCAGAGTTTATTTCCTCCTCGCTGTCTGTGGCAGTGCTATGCCTTCTTTTCTCAGCTACGAACGTCAATCCAATACTCACTTCACTACTCCGGGTCAGTACTAAAAGCAAATCAGCTATTTCTTTAGAAGTCTTCTCACACCCGTAAGCATGTCTCAATTCTTGTGCGTATCTCGTGAACCGTTTAAGACGCTCTTGTTCAAACCCGGAAATAAAGTTGGCTCCTCATCGCTGAACAATGAAGATTTGATGAGACGAGAAGAGAAGAAAAAAAAAAGGAGTATGGGGTCAAGAATGACGTAATAAGCCCCCGTTGGTTGCTGGACAAGACGTCATGTTGTAAAAGCCGGTTCGAAGGAATAGAGAAATGGATGTGTTACCCGCACGAACTCGCTGATCTGAATACAAGATCCTTTCGTAAGCCGGGGAAACATTTCTTACCAAATCATGTCTCACCTAATTTTCGTCACTAGATCTCATTGTTCACGCGTTAAAGGATTCAGGGACAAAAGCTGTAGGTTTAACGGCTAGAAACTATCCTTCCTTTTACGTCGCATGATACATTAACCTTCCTTAAAGCATTACCACGGTGCTGATTAGTACCTGTGACGTCAACTTCAAGAAGATCACCCCTCCTTATTGTTCATATCTTGGATTATTAGGGACAAACAGGACGCGTTTCGATGTTGACAACTGTCTCCTTTAAGGATGATTGATACAAATTTCTCTAGAGCTGACTCCATAGTTGTGTTGATGTACCTCAGTACCCTTTGAAGGTAGCCCGTCCCACTTGCAGACCTAATTCTGAAAGTTCCCTAACTTTGTCATCATTCGAGAGAGAGAGAGAGAGAGAGAGAGAGAGAAAGAGAGAGAGAGAGAGAGAGAGAGAGAGAGGGGAGGAGAGAGAGAGAGAGAGAGAGAGAGAGAGAGAGAGAGGAGGAGGAGAGAGAGAGAGAGAGAGAGAGAGAGAGAGAGAGAGAGAGAGAGAGGCTATATAACCTTTCCCTGGAATCGAAAAAGCGTAATATTCAGTTTTGAGGAAATAATCTTCGATAATTGATCGATCATTCTTTTAGCGTACCACGAAAATAGTCAAATCTCAGTAAAAAACTAGTTACATTTTCATTTATTCTACGGGAGTTACAGTACCTCTGACCTTAAAACGTCACAGTTGGTATCCCAAAGATACGTGCTAAATATGTGCAAACTTTCATGAAATTTGCAGATGTTTGTGAAAGGGACTGGCCATCTTTAAGCCTCTCGGTATCAAGTCACGATATACACATTGAGTTATAACACATGGAATGTTCCCATATGATCAAGAAGATTAATCGCGGACAACAACAAAACCTCTTAAACAACGAATAAAGCAAAAAAAAAACTGTTTTGTCTTCTTATCTTTTTTTCCTTCTTGCTATTAGCATGCTTCGTAATATAATTGCCTCAAAAGTTGAATTCAAACTGCATGAATATAACTGATTTTTCCACATAGATGTAGGTATATTAAAGCCAACCATATCTAAGCACAATCATTTAAATTACTATCAACATGTCTTGATGACCCGCGACTAGTAACTGAATAAATGACGATTTCACTTTGAAATACAGTTGGAAATATGTAAACGTGTGCATAAACTTAGAGGTAATTTAATATACGAAAAAGGTAGTACATGTGGATTGATTGTCAATAATATAACATACATAACAAAATTAATGTTCTCTCTCCCCCTCTCTTTTTCTCTATCTCTCTGCTGAGTTCGATGATTTGCCTTTTCATCAAATAAATCATTGAATACAACAATGTACAATAATGCTTGACTGAAACTGCACATTTATATTAATCAATTCATCAAATGTCTTATTTAAACATTGTATGTACTTGTAAATGTATGTATAGATCATGTAATATCATGTTAACGTATGTTGCATTCATTTTTGTAAATGAATTAGTGGACGAGGAATTTCCTATTGAGGATAATAGACGATATGCTATGCTATACTTTACTATACTATCGGTTGATAACTATCTGTGAGTCACGTGTGACTTAATTCTCAAGTAATACATACATTTCCCAGAGAGCAGCAGTTCATGTAAAGGGTTAATATATTCCACATCAACATCTCTATAAAATAGCGATGGTTTTTTTCTGTCGTTATCTTTTTATGTTTTCTCTGCCCCGCCCTTTCATTATTTAAATGCATACAAGGATTATTCACCCACACAACCTGCTTGGTATTTATTATTGAGTCACGGTCAATTTTGACAAAATTACTAAAGCACCATTGCGCCATCTTGCGACAGTCATTTTTTTTTATAGAGAAAGTTATGCTTAAAGGGATAGTTCACCCTGAAATTATTTTTCTTTCAATAAAAGCAGACACATGGAAGAACAAGTTTACTGAAGGTTCGATGAAAATCCGTCAAAGGATTAGCCTATTTCTCTCCACTGCTGAAGGAAGGCCTCATCATCATTTTTCCATCTTGATCTATCTTGTGCCGTTCGTTTCCATGTCACACTACTGTCATATAAGACAGTTATGATCTTTTAAAGTTGAGATTTGTTTTCACGTCACATGTGAGGTGCTCTCCCATATACATTCTCGAGAATGTGCATTTTCTCAGGAAAATGTGCTTCCTTGTATGCATTTGAAACATCATTAGAAATACGTTTTTACACACATATCTGTATGAGAAAAAAAATAATTCCGTTGTCAAAAACAGAAAAAGAGCAATTTATGTCATTATATTCTACACAAAATATGAGAGAACACCTCACAGGTGACGTCACAAGATTAAAATTTCAAAATCTAATGACGTTCTTTTCCTTTGAGCGATTTTCGTCAAGCCTTCACTTATATGTTTCTTTCGTTTTTCTGCTTTTATTGAAACTAACTTATCTTCAGGGTGAACTATCCCTTCAAGACCATTTTCGTTATGTATACATATTGCATTCACCTTGTTCAAACAATGCGTTACCCCAAAGCTTGTCCGAGGCTTGTCCGAGTGGCAACAACTGATGAGATTGCAATCCACCAATTGAAATTTAATTATGACATGCAGGTGAATGTAATAATGCATTTTTTACTTTGTTAGAGGGAAAGTTGTGAATACATTAGGAAATAGATTATTAGTGGGAAATGAGGAAGAAGGCATTGGCAATATAAGACAATAATGATAATATCTATTATCATATCATATACATAAATACGTTTAGGGTGGTGACTGATTCCAACAGACCATTATGGTTATGTATGAAAATTTAGTCACGTCGTTCAAGCAATACGTTATTATGAATGGTGACCCCAAACCCTATGAGCATGGCCATGCTCTATGGAGCAGAGACATGGACACTCACAGCCCAACAAGAGAAAGCACTGGGTGGAGTGTACACACGCATGCTCAGGATAGCTCTTAATGTGTCCTGGTGTGACTTTATACGAAATGTCAATTTATATGGTGGTCTATCATAAGTATCTATCAAAGTGCGTGAGAGGAGAATGAAAATAGCGGGACATGCACTGTGTGAGACACCCTGACCTATCTGCTAATCCCCTCACACTCTGTGAGCCTAAACAGGGTACTGCAAGAAGAGGGAGGAGTCGGGCCACTTACATTAGCGTACTAAAGAATGACACTGGCCTTGATAGTGTTAGTGAGCTGAGGACAGCCATGCTGGATAGACAGGTCTGGAGGTGCTACATTCATGGAGCCCGAGATGGCATAGGTTGAAGCCTATGCATGCCCTTGAATTAGTAGTTAGTAGGTCTTAAGTTACACGGACAACATTTCAAAGGGTCCTTTTTAGATTTTGTCAGCGTAACAAACGACAATGTTCATAGGTGAGAGCTTGTCCGACGTTTGTCCGTGGAGTAACAAGTGATATATTCATCTATTAAAACTGAATTGTATAATACAGATGAATGCTATATGCATTACTGCACAGTAAGCATGGTAAAGGGGAAGGTTGTGAATACATGTACATTACAAAAGTGGCTTGTTCGTTTCATATGAAAGACAGGGTAGCCAACTTGCAAAAGTCATGAAACTCGGCAGGAATCATCAGTATACCTTAACAATAAAGAAATCCCACAGTCATAGCGTCACGAACCTTTTCAAGAGAAATGAAAAACTATCCTTCTTCGCGTTTGTAGCGTCGTGAACATAGTCTACGTTTTTATACTGTTTTGTAGCGACTATTACCGCACACACAGTTCGAAGCGGAGGAACGCGATGTGTGCTGATTGCGGTCGCGGTCTCGAGGCTACAGGAAGTTCATATACAGTATTTTTCTTCAATGTTTTTTTTAAATATAAATTTCTTTCTTTTGACCTGTGAAATGGATACCCTGTTTTTAAAGTGAATATTCATGAACATCCGTCAATACAACATGGTGACTCGATATTGTATAACTCCTTTTCCTGACATTGACATTTTGGAAACATTAATCCCAAGTCACGTAAGCACACACCTTTTAATCTGTGCTGCAACGATAACGCTCCCTATCAGTGCTAATCAAGCCGAACCTCATATGATCTAGATGTCAGATATTTGGTGCGAGGATGTAAGCAAAGATTACAGGTATCACATGCTAAATAGATTTGATTTTTTTTCAAAGCCCTCTATCAATGCTTATAAAGCCAATCCTCCAATGATATATTGCGGATATTTTGTGTGAGAATATGGTTAAATGTTAAAAGCATCAAACGCTAAAATACGGTTTATCCCTTTCCCCTCCAACGCCCACTTTCTGTGACGATTTAACTAAACCACCTATCGGATATTGACTATGGTTGAAGGTTACAAGCATCAAACACTGAATATAAATTTTAGTTTATCCCTTTTCCCCTAACGCCCACCATCCGTGACGATAAAGCCAAACCTATATGATCTAGATTTTGATCATCTGGTGTGAGACTATGCACGTATGTTTGGCGCTGAAGCCTGCGATCTGACTCCAGTGATTTTCCATTGACACAAAGCAAGCTACGGGCTACTTGTAACAATGTATATAGTTGAGGCCAGAATTTTACATACACCAAGGAAATTGAAAGAAAACTTGACACTTGCCAAACAACATACAATATACTGTATCTTATAAAATATTTGTGTTATCATGACGAATTTGATTTCAAACAAATGAATATATGTCATGTCCCTTAATCACATTGCTTTGTTATCAGGAGCTGAAAAAATGTGGGTGTCATTTTCCCCAAAAAAATTTTAGACAAATTAAAAATTTCACGCGTGCTTCCTCTCAACACAAACATTTCAGATTATACAATTTTGTTCAGTGGTGACATATCATGATAGAAAATGTAATATAAATCAGAGATTTGAAAGTTATATATTTATATGAAACGATGTTTGAAAATATGATAACAAACAATAGAAAACATTTGGTACGAATATTAGTTCTTTTTTTTTTTAATAAAGAAAATTCCACCTGAAATATAATCTAATCCTAACGGCATCCAATCATGTGAAAAAACTCAATACGCTCTTTCATTTGATATCAAATTCGTCATGGTAGTATTTTCAATTCTGAAGATATAATACATTTTACGATGTTTGGCAAGCGAACAAATTTCACTGGATTCTATTAGTGTATATAAACTTTTGGCCTCAACTGTACATGTTAACGGCAAGGGCGGAAATCGCTCCCCGAAGGTGGGGGGACATGTTTTTCATCAAGAATTCGCTGAGCGGGGGGGGGGGGGGGGGGGGGGGTGATGATGATATTTCAGGGGTACAGGACCGAAAATAGTGGGGGGGACATTTGATATTGTGTCCCCCTCCCCCCTCCCCCTTCGAAATAGTGGGGGGGGGGGGGGGTGATGATGATATGTTAGGGGTACAGGACCGAAAATAGTGGGGGGGGGGGGACATTTGATATTGTATCCCCCCCTTAGAAATGGTGGGGGGGGGGGGGCGCGTCCCGTCCCCCCCGGGATTTCCGCCATGGTTAAAGGGGTTCACCGCTACGTTGGGGGTAGGAAGCCACACGGCCCAGCAAGCGGTGTAGCGCCAAAACACTTCCTCGCGAATCCAAGCGCTCAATAATTAATTTTGAGTTGCTTTCATTTCATGTCAAGCAATATGAACACACAATGTGACCATATCAACTTTTCGTAATGACATGATACACTTAAGTGAAGATAATTTTCCCCATTCAAGATTATGTTGCATGCAATTAATAACAATCAGGTATATGAGTTTGAATACGCTGTGTTTAAGGGTCGTATCGAATCACAGCACTTTTATGATACTAGTACGAGACGCAAACTGTCCTCGCACTTTACAATAATCACCATAATTAATTATTTCTTTCTACAATTATGAAACAAGATATATTAGGAAAATGATACTTAAAACGTTTCTGTTACGTACCCTATTAAACGTTCATCACTCTCATTAGGTTTCCTGTAAGATTATAGATCTTTAATAGAGAGAGAGAGCTAGTTTTTACAAGCAATTGTATCTATATAAAATGCTTATTACTCATGGAGTTGTTAGCGACTGAACATAAAAGTGTACTTTCTTTTTCATTTCGATCTCCTATATTTGTGTCTGCTTAAAGGTATTGTAACTCTTTTGCAACTAAAAAAAATGCAATTGTGTAAGTAATGTTCCACAGGAAGTTGAGAAAATAGTGTACATGATTAATCCTCACATAATATGAAACATGGAAACAGTTTTTTGCGAAATCATACGGATCGCTATATTGCGAGGTGTGTTTGGGTTGGTTTATTATTATTATTATTATTATTATTATGATTATTTATTTATTTTTTATTTATTTTATTTTATTTTATTTATTTTTTTTTTTTTTTGGGGGGGGGGGGGGGCTTGCAATTGATTGTTATCAGCAACTGAACGCAGGACAAACTGGTCATATTCAGTGGAGGAAGTCACTGGTGACCTCTCGGTAGTAAATTCGCGTTGAGTTCCGGGTCACGAACTTCAGAGAAGGCGCTGAGTTTATTGGTGCTGATTTCAACAAAAAAGTGAATACGTGTACTAACAAAATCATGCCTTCAACTGATCCGATCATGACCTCTGACCCCGGAAATGGTATGTATTACTCATGCTTCTCGCCATGTGTGCTCTTTTGTTTTATTCTAAATGTAAAAAAAGGACCACTTCCGGTAGGAAATCACCGCTGAGCGACCGACAAGATCTTTGGCCCTGGATGAATTTTATGTTTGATATGGAGCAATCAAACCCAAAAAGCATCCAATATTATGTTTACAGAAATTACATATAAATTTGACAGTTCTAAACACAAGGAATGATATCTTTATTGGTATAAAGAAACGAGACTAAACATGCCAAACATTTCTCCCCTAGCATGTCTGTTAATCACCGTCTTATCATGCAATTAAATAATCAATAATTGTATTTGTAATAACTCACTCATCATGTATGTACTAGTACTTTAAATCCATCATGCAGTTACATCAGGCGTGTCAGTTTTGATTTCATTCTTAAAACGGCAGCTGTTCATGATTAGGCCTACACTCTAAGAAAAAAAAATGTTCGTTTCAGCACCATTTTTGTCACAATAGCGGCACCATTTTGGCAGTACCATTTTGATATAGAAAAGGTTCATATCAGCACCGTTTTAGACAATATGGTGCTGATAAGAACCTTTCTTACGTCAAAATGGTACTCGTAAGCGCCAAAGATGGTGCCGACAAGAACGTTGGCCCTGGATAAATTTAGATTTAGATTGAGCACCTTTTGCAAACTTTTTTTTTTCTTAGAGTGTATCATGCGTATGCATGGATGAATGTTCGTGCGTTCGAGTACTCTATCAGGACATGTCATGGGATTCCCTCGTACCAAGTCTCAGTTGCGTATCCCCCAGTCATACACATTCTTCCGTACGACAATATTTTGTCTGGTATAGAGGGTGTTAAGGCCATGTCACCGAGCAGGTGCTTGTGCATCTTGATCAATGACGACAACAGAGAGTTTGCCCAAATATCTTAACCCATTCAATACTTGATACACAGCATGCAGACGCTGCCCCACGGCATATGCCCTGTGTCTTTAACTGGTGAAAAAAGTCATGCGAAGACTTACTCATACAAGTGAAATTTGCATATAAATTGTAAAGGGCCTCTATCCCTCGCAGACTATTCGTTTAAATATATAGTCAAACGCAATAGTAATAAACCTATCTCTCCTGGAAACAAATAACCCAGCTTCGCTGCGAAGTGTGGAATAATTCCTTTCAAATATTTGAGCCTGTATCTCATTTCCTGACTCTTTATGACTTTATCATCGTTATGTTCTCATGGCATATTCTGCTGGCTGCCATATAACCAATGCACACACACCGGAACAAGCAGGCGGGTATGTTACGTGTTAGCTCATATACTCGGAGAGGATCGTATAACGTCGGCAATCATCGGTGCAATTATTATACACCATCACGACCATACCATATGATTTGCTTTTTATCTTCTTGAGATTCCCAGAGGTTGCACTTCCCTTGGTATTTGTGATTGTAATATACACTGTTGGGTAGAGAGGGGGAAGAGGGATACAATACCATAGAGAGAGAGAGAGAGAGAGAGAGAGAGAGAGAGAGAGAGAGAGAGACAGAGAGAGAGAGAGAGAGAGAGACAGACAGACAGACAGACAGAGAGACAGAGACAGAGAGAGACAGAGACCAATAGAGAGCGAGAGTTGGAGAGAACTACACACCAAATCGAACAATTGTATCGCTATTATTGTTCAGAAACGCAAACACGCTAAGTAAATATGACACAGTACAGTCCTCACACGTCCTTCTCCGAACAAAAATGATATTTGATAACTCGTCTGTCCATGATTAACTCATCACATGCCTTCAGCGCTTGTCATGTTATTAATGCACGCACATCCTAATCTAGTGGCACTGGAGGGCTTAATAGCCGATGCCTCGTACCGCCACTCTGCGCATGCTCGGTAGGGGTGAAGCCATAATTATTAAAGTATGACATGACGTTTGGTGGCATACCGGGGCAAGCGTGTATTATAACTGGCTCGGAAGTCAAACCAAATAATAGAAAGTGGTTGGCTATTCGAGTCATAGCGAAAGATAACGGTCAAGTTCTAAGGCTAATTTGGTTAACCAAGGACCACCGCCCACCGATTTTAGTGGAAAGTCATACAAATAGCTGCTACCTTCAGCTGCGTCTATATCTATCACTTTCAGCGGAGCCGGCTCTATTTCATCGTGGAAGTGAGCGACCATTGTTTGCCTCTGATGGTGTTCACACTTTCCGGAGCTTGTTTTTTTTCTCGCTAAGTCAGGTGATTAAGGAAATTACGACCATCAGCACATTTCATCGATTAAAACTCGACCGGTATAGAAGTACCCTCGCGCTGTATGCGTTTATATATGCGAGCATTCGCAGTGAAATTATGAGTGAATGTGTCAACATTTGTAGGGCTAGTTCAGAATGTAGCTGCAATCACGGCGCAGTCTGCGAGCGGTACAAGGTAGAACCAACATCTATTTCATCTATTTGCTGAGTTACCTGGAGCAACTTTGAAAATCTTGGACATGATTGGTTCATGGTGCTTCCATGGCGTAGGTGCATAACTTTCACTCGTCCAGTGGAGAGCGTTTATGAGATTCATGTTCGTGAACATTTTGTCGACGGTGGCTGGATTTTCTTCAAAAGTGTCGGAGAGTGTCTAGGAGAAAGAAGCCGTGCGAGTGGGTAAACTCGAACTTTTCCCCTTTTGACTTGGCCATCGGAAAGCATCAACCATGGGTGAATTGTCAACCGTCATGAGTGAAATGGAAATGTCTGTGAATTCGACAACGGATACTCCAGAAGATTTGTTCAAGTTCGAAGACCGAGCACAGCGTGTGGTCGTCGCGACGATGTTCATTATCGCCTCCGTCGTTGGTACCATCGGAAACACTATCGTCATCGCCGCCGTGGTCGTTTCCCGCAAGCTCCGCACAGTCACGAATGTTTTCGTAGTCAACCTCGCCGTCGCCGATCTCCTGACATCGCTGTCCGTCCCATGGAACGCCGTCGCGCTGCTGAGCACCAACGGCTGGCCGCTGCATCCCCTTATCTGCTCAATCAGCGGAGGGATCATGTACCTATGCATCGTAGCGAGTCTTTACTCCCTTGCCTCCGTTGCCGTCAACCGATTTATCCTTGTCACCAAAAGCCACGCCCTCTACCAGAAAATATTCACCACCGTCAACATCATCATCTGGCTCGTCATCGTCTGGGCTGTGTCGTTCTTCGTGGTCGTCTTCCTACCCCTCATCGACATCGGTGGACTCGGGTACAACGAGAAGTACAGTGTCTGCGGGCAGTCGTCGACGCATCCACGCGATGACGTCTACCAGCTCGTACAGGCCATGGGAACCTTCCCCATTCCATTCGTCGTCATCGTCTACTGCTATGTCAGAATCTTCCTCCACCTCAGGAGGCACCTTAAGGTCATGAACAGACACATGTCGACCAGGGAATCGACGATGACGGACACGACGGCCGTGGAAGACACCCGGCATGATGGGTGAGTAGCTTCTATAAAATCACGCATGAGACTAACTCATGGCGCTATGTCAGGCCAAAACTATCGTACGCAAGTAAAGGCCCATAGTGCATTCATTAGTGTTTTCTCATTCCAGTGATACAACTTGTTTGCATAGACTATGTATCGTGGCTTCATACTCCAAGTAATATCCCGTTGGTATCATTTAGCGGGACGGCGGGTAGACTTTAAAGGGAATATACTGTACTGGGAAGACAAAAAAAAGCCTTGAAAAGGTGATCGCAAGCAAACTTCTTGTCAATGGTCTTAAATTCATGTATTGTTAGAACCTTGCTTAAAGTGATTAGCCATCAAATAATCCATATTTGGAGTAATTATTTGGATGAAATCACAAATCCTAAAAATGTTCAGGCCTTATTTTGGTCTCACAAGTACAGTACAGGGTATATTCCATTTAGACAAGCCTGGATGTTCGTGTATCATTTCGTTGTTGTAAACCCCCATCCCCTCTCTCTCCATTTCTCTGTATGTCCATTTGTCTCTTTGTCTGGCTATGTCTGCCTGTGATTGTCTGTCAGGTCTGTCCCTGTGTTGTTGTGTTATGTCCACATCGCTGGGACTCTCTCTTCAATGTGACGTCAGGTACTTAGAGAGTGTCATTCGTGCTGAAATTATGCCTAGTTAATAGGGTAAGAGGGAAGGCGTGGTAGAGAGAAAGAGAAAATGAAAGAGAGGAAAGAAAGGAGTAAATGAGAGAAAGAGAGGAAGAGAAAGAGAGAGAGAGAGAGAGGGGGGGGAGAGAAAGAGAGAAAGAGAGAGAAAGAGGGAGAAAGAGAGAGAGAGAGAGAGAGAGAGAGAGAGAGAGAGAGAGAGAAAGAGAGAAAGAGAGAGAGGGGGGGGGGGAGAGAGAAAGAGAGAAAGAGAGAGAAAGAGGGAGAGAGAGAGAGAGAGAGAGAGAGAGAGGGTGTGGGAGGGGGTAGGCATGGAGAGATAGCGAAATATAACGTTCAAGCTCCCCGACTTAATTGGTATACCAAGGGTTAATCTATATACCACCTCTCCGGATTTTGTGGGAAGTGACATATCAATTTGTTGTTTCCAGCTGCGTCAATTTATCGGTTTCAAAGAGTCAAATTCTGTTTATTGCAAAAATAATCGATCATTGTTGGGTTCCGGAGGTTTCGGTTTCTCCTTTCCGGAGCTATTTTTTGTTTGTTCTTTACCCAGTGCTCATGAGCTTAAAGTAATTACAAGGATGATTGAACATGTTGAACTGGTTTAGACAGATATTTTCATTGCTCTTCTACCTAATAACCCCAAATATTGTTGCATGTGAGCAACCCATGACTCTCAATCTTATGAGCTATGTAACTAAGGTTTTTTTGAGGGAAGCTGAAATGCGAAAAGGCGTTTTCATCAAATGTTTTGCTTTTTGCAAGAATAGGCAAATGGTCTGGGTATCGATACCGTATAAGCGATATTGTCCTGAATGGAAATTATTTCAAGCGGCTCAAAAAAACTGTACTGGCATCAGTCTGTAGGTAAATGGGCCGCCGAAGAGAACACAATTTTTGCGGGGGGGGGGGGGGGGGGGGATTTGACCAGATCCAGATCGCTGTAACTATTGCATCTACCTGTTTTTGTAGGGAATTTAACCCTTTTCTAACGAGGGGGGGGGGGGGGGCGGAATTTTGACCACCCCCCCCCATGTACGAAATCTACGACTGACTCGCAACCACTGTACATTATGACGCGCCTTTCCATATCTTTGTCGTTTGAAGTATCTTGCAACTTTTCGGCACCCCGTTCAGAGGTTACGCAACATTGTGTAATCGCATGACGGAACAAAATCTGACAAAAAGCGAGATTTTGCATAGGTTTGTGTACAAAATACTGTTTTTTATACTGCTCTATAACATTATCAAATGTGCTCCCTATGGCTTTTTCTTGATCATATTGTTCTTCAAACTTATCAAAATACATATATGAAGCAAAACAAATCATAAAAATCCAGAATTTTTTTTTTGAAAAACAGTGGAATATAAAATAAATTAAACAAAACCCTATAAAATACATGAAAATTGATTTTTAATTTCTATTTCCTCTATGAACATGATATTGTTGACTCAGTGAAAAAAGTTTTGACCTTTATGCCATCTTTTTTTTAAAAATGATATATGAATACATTTGTAAATTACACATCCAATATGCATAAACTATGATTTACACAAAATTCAATACTTTTTTTTTTAAATGACCCCCAGTCAAAACCTGCTCTAAAAATCCCAGTTTAGAGTAGAGTTAAAGAATAAGAGGAGTTAAGGTTGGTGAGGTGCAACATGATGTATGCAGACGATGTATGCATTTATATATATACATGTAGTTCTTTGTAGAGAGGCGGAAAAACACCTTCAAATGAACTTGAATGTACAAGGTTTGAAAAGCGCGAGCAAGCAGCTCATAATCAAATTTCCATACCGAATATTGGGTAAAGTCGTCCGATATAATGTACTGCTTAGCGACATCCGGAGTCGTCATGCAGTCATATCCACTTCCAGTCTTATATATAAGTGCGTGAGACCGGAAGTGGGTATGACTTGAAAAGTCCCTGATGCCCGGTGCATTATGGGTGACATGTCCTTCGATGTGTTATGGAGAATTGTAAGTAAGCAGATTACATCATCAAGGTAAACAGAAAGAAAACAGACCACACGGTTGTTTCAAAGTCTTAGTTGCACACTGAGGTCTAGGAATCAAGCCGTAAGACATTGTAAGACGTGTATCCTCTTTCAAAGACCTGAGAAGCACAATCAAAACAAATACTATGTGTAAGGTTGAGATCAAGACGATGATCAAAGTCCGCTTTGTCAAAGCTGAGTGACGTCCGGAGGAATGGAAATATTAGCATGAAGACCCGTATACCAATCTGCGTTGTATCTCCTATGTTGATGCACGGAAGGGAATCATGGACATTAACCTGTTAACAAACCCTTTTCAGGAAAGAGGCTATCGGGTTGCGAGATTCCTTTGTGCGAGAGACGACGGGGATTCCCTAGATTGATATAGCAAACAGAGAGGATGTCTTCCAGATAGCCAAAGTTATAAATGAAGTTAAAGGGATACTAAATTGGAAAAAAAAATCCCACTTATCTAGTTGTAAAATTATCCACCAAAAACGAATTTCACTTTCGTTGGCCGCAATAAAGTCACATTTTGACAAAAATTTGAAGAAAAAAAAAATCCAGCACGCCTCCAGTGACGTCAGAGAAGTCAAAAAGGAATAAATGCCAACTGCGTGAATAAGATATGTTATTCTTCCTCGGGTGAATAAAATATTTTATTCACGCAGTTCAAAAATACGTTACCAATGGGAGCCCCAAAGCTTGTCCGAGGTTTGTCCGAGTAGCAACAACTAATAGATTCAAAGTGCATTCCATCCATTGAATCTGAATGACAAGACACATGTGAATGCAATGACGCGTTAATACGCAGTTAGGGGGGAAGTTGTGAATACATTACGAAAATGGTCTATTGTTGACTTCCATACAATCTATGGTATTTTGACTTCTCTGACGTCAGTGGAGGCGTGCGTTTTTTTTTTCAAATTTTCGTCAAAATGAGACTTTATTGCGGCAAACAGTGAGGATGTCTTCAAGAGAGCCAAAGTTACAAATGAAGTTAAAGGGTTACTAAATTAGAAAAAAAAGTTCCCACTTATCTACATGTAAAATTATCCACTAAAAACGAATTTCACATTCGTTTGCTGCAATAAAGTCTCATTTTGACGAGAATTTGAAGGAAAAAAACCCGCACGCTTCCAGTGACGTCAGAGAAGTCAAAATGCCATAACTACCAACTGCTTGAATAAAATATTTTATTCACGCCGTTCCAAAAATACGTTGCCAATGGGAACCCCAAAGCTTGTCCGAGGTTTGTCCGAGTAGCAATAACTAATAGATTCATGTGCATTCCATCCATTGAATCTGAATGACAAGATACAGGTGAATGCAATGACGCGTTACTACGCAGTTAGGGGAAAAGTTGTGAATACATTACAAAAATGGTCTATTGTTGACTTCCGTACAATCTATGGTATTTTGACTTCTCTGACGCACTGGAGGCGTGCGTTTTTTTTTTTTTCAAATTTTCGTCAAAATGAGACTTTATTGCGGCAAACAAATGTGAAATTCGTTTTTAGTGGATAACTTTACATAGATTAGTACAGGTGACTTGGAAAATTGACGGGACACATGGGACAGGGCACTGTGGTACTGTGGTCATGTGGCAATATGGTACGGTGGCGAGAGCTCTTGACTCTTGCAAAGAGATCGTGGGTTCGAGCCCAGTCTGGTACGTACACCCGTGAATGAGGTGTTCTCCTCTCAGCCCTCAATCTCTCTCAACCCAGGTGTAGTAACTGGGTATCTGACAGGAACATAGTATTCCTGATCTAATTAATTAGATCAACTACCTTCTAGCACTACATACGCGACTGCTTGGCTAAAGCCAGGGTAATAATAGAGCGCTTTGGGTAGTGAATCGCTTTTTAAAAGCTGATTATTATCATGATTATCATTATTATAATTGTTATTATTGTTAGTTTTGTTGTTATTGTTTTTGTTCTTGTTATTGCTCTTACGGTCATGGTGATGGTGATTGTTATTGTTATCATTATTATTATTATTAGTTTTATTATTATTATTATCATTATTATTATTAGTAGTATTAGTTTTAGTAGTAGTAGTAGTAGTATCATTATTATTATTACTATTATTATTATTATCATTATTATTACTATCATTATTATTATTATCATCATCATCATCATCATTATTATTATCATTATCGAATATAGAGGGGAACCAGCTGGGAAAAAATGAGGATTACATGGATGAACAGCGTGGCTGACATGACTAGTTACGAGCGCAAAGGCAGTTGACTATATGATGTCGATGTTGTACAAGGAGCCCTGGGCGCTGTTTCATAAAATTGATCGTAAGTTACGCACGACCTTACGCATGACTGGTGACCTGTTCATAGGTACCAAATCAGATTCTCAATGATTTTAATTTCCACATGGACCTATCATGGATGGATTGCGCTCGGACTGACTTCCTTTGATCTATGATGATCGCCGCCTCATAGAAATTCAAGACATTCAGGTGTTTCAAACAATACGCTGTATTTCTAATTAGGCAGTGCTTTCCTCAGAATAATAGAATAAAATCTGGTTTGAGAAATATGTCAACAGTTCAGCCTTCGCTGGGAGTTCATAGCGGTTCTTATTACACACACTGGAAATTTGATTGGGGGTGAGCAAAGGGAAAATGATAAAATTGTAGAAAGAATGTGGTCCGTAACTTTTTCGGACATCTCCGCACATGAAATCGAGGTTGTTTCTATGGAAGGTGAAACACCCAATAAACGATTGACAAGACATTTGTAAGGAAATATGATTGCTCAGTGTGCGATATGGAGGCATTTCTCTGACATGCTTTCTCGACAGTATTCTCGATTTATCAAGAAAACGAAGCAACAATATAATCTGAAATTCACAGAATCATATCATCATACGATGTTCTACTACTGCACATGCACTTCAGTACATGAAGTGGTTCTGAAATCTTCTGCGCATACAGAATATATATTCCTCTAAATGCATCCAAAATTTATCATGCTTGTTCGGCGGCGGATCTCCCTCGATCAAAGAGCCAAAGGTGTAAAATATTCCATTGTGATATCAATGCACGCGACTGCTGTAGGAATAAATTACACTTCGTGCTAACCCCATTCCTTACACCTCTCTGGTGAAACACCACCAGGACAGATAGTTGCATTGCTATTCATAACAGCTTACCATGCCTACGGCACAGGATATGGCACTAACCTGGCAATTCTTGACGTTCATTAAATTCCAATTAAACACAGCGCGTACGTTCGTTGACTTGTATCCTAATTAGTATCGCCATCTTAAGTAAATGTGTTGCTTTATTGGGGGTGGAGAAAAACAAGGGAATCCTGGGCGAGAGAGAGAGAGAGAGAGAGAGAGAGAGAGAGAGAGAGAGAGGGAGAGAGATGGAATGGGGAGAAGGATAAATGCCCATTCACAGTTAAAATGTGTATATTTCACCGTTTGTCATGTTTGTAGGGCATGTGGAGATTTTGAGTCTGCAAGGACGAAACGTTATCATGGTTATGGCCAGGTTACTTAATGGAGCTAAGGTGCTTAGTTTTAATGTGCTTTTAAGTTTTTGAACAGTGTAATAGATTTGCGAGCTTCCTGTTTTATGTTCATTTTATCGGCGGTACTTAAATTCTACTGAAGAGTGGCCGAAGTGTCTGGTTTTGAGGAAGTAGTCTTGCTAATTGGGGGCGAACTCGAGGTTGCAAGGTTTGGCTCTGATTTGTTTCCACATGAGATCTGGCAACTGATATGGGTGACATAGGAACGTCTGACAATGCGACGACGACTTCTCCCGGAGATGAGTTCATATTCGAAGATCACACCCAGCGGGTGATCGTCGCGACGATGTACATCATCGTCTCCGTCGTCGGTACCGTCGGAAACGCGATGGTCATCGCTGCCGTGGTCGTTTCCCGTAAGCTCCGCACAGTCACGAACGTCTTCGTCGTCAACCTCGCCGTCACCGACCTCCTGACGTCGCTCTCCGTTCCGTGGACTGCCGTCGCGATGTTCAGCACCCACGGCTGGCCGCTGCATCCGCTGATCTGTTCGATGACCGGCGGGATCATGTACCTCTGCGTCGTAGCAAGTCTCTACTCCCTCGCCTCCGTCGCCATCAACCGACTCGTCCTCGTCACCCAAAGCCACGCCTTTTACCAGAAAATATTCATCACCCTCAACATTATCATCTGGCTCATCGTCGTCTGGGCCGTATCATTTTTCGTGGTCGTCTTCCTCCCTTTCATCGACATCGGCAGGCTGGGGTACAATGAGAAGTACAGTATATGTGGCCAGGTGTCGTCGCATCCTCGAGCTCACGTCTACAAACTCGTTCAGACCATGGGCGGCTTCCCCGTTCCCTCCGTCGCCATTGTCTACTGCTATGTCAGGATCTTCGTCCACCTCAGAAGGCATCGCAAGGTAATGAACAGACACATGCCGACCATGGAATCGACGATGACAGAAATGACGCCCGTGGACGACGCCCGACATGAGGGGTGAGAAGTTACTTTTATCTCCAGGATACATTTTTAAAGCCATTTTAAAGTTTAAAGTATTAATCATCATTGATTAATAATCAATGACCGTACTGACCGTACACGACTCCAGGTTCCTGAAGTGAAGCTTTGATGCGCTGGTTTTAGGTACTTTGTAGTATTATAAAGTATATGCGGCATGGGCTGCGAATAGAGATTTACCATTTATGACTGATCATTTTGATCTTGTTTGCAGGGGGTGTACAAGTGAAAATAGAACCATACAACTCTCCACCATCTCTGTTGGATGATGCTGCAATCATGAGGACAAATAATAGTTTGATATGCCTCGAAAAAATTTTAACACAAAACAGAATTTACCATGAAGAGACATATGGACCCTGAAGGTGATTGACTTAATATCACCACAACTACAAAATGTGGCCAGTATATGAACGATTCTGCACATTTTGGACACTGTCCTGAATGGAGCTGAATAAGTAAACAATCCATGTCATTCACACCAGCATTGTTACAGCTGTGTACAATACTGTAGGGGCCTGTAATGATAGTCGCACTGGGAAGCTCATAATGCTCCATAAATCCCTTCACCCGTAGCTTAAATGGCAAATTAATTGACAAGTTAGTGTCTTTGCTCCTCAGCGTCAATGAATGTGTTAAGTTCATCTTCAGTGTAGATAATAATTATAAATCATAAAGAGCATAATGACAGTGCATCATTGTATCAAGGATCTTCTCGAGTAGGTAGGACCATTACTCCAATATTCCATTATTCCCAATATTATGATCAAGCAAAGATGGATGAACATGCATGGACCTACTCTCACTAAAGTCCTTGCATCCTCAAAAAATCTATAAACAAAAATCCTCAACAACATCTAAAACAATTCATTCTGCTGTCCTTGCAAACATCATAATCATAATTCAAAGTGGCATTTATCAATGAAGAGGATTGATTATGTTATATGTGTTATGTATGGATATTCTCGCTGGAATATTACAACTACTAAGACACCAAAAGAAACACGTGTCACACTCTTGAAGTATGGTTCCAAAGCAGTTTAATCCGCACAGCGCATGCGCAGCTTTACAGAGTATGTCGAAGTACATCAAGTAGCAAGAATACATGACAATATGGATGTGTCAAAGGGTGCAGGAAGATGCTACTGCCAATTAATACTTACATAATGATGCGCAACATCGAAAAAACACAAATGAAGAAGCAAGTATGTTGCTAATACCTTAAAGAAAAGAGGTCAATATGTTTGTGGTGGTAGTTTTTGTGATGTCATAATGTATATCAAGGCCAGTACAGCATATATTGTTTAGAATTTCAAAGCTATGTAACGCACACTAAATAACTGGGTGAATGATAAAAACATGTTTCATGGGCATGAAACTGTACGTACGTACGTATGTATATTGCACAATCCTGCACACCGAGGCATGCGCACTTTGCGCTTTTGACATGTGTCAGGCTTGTATATTACATACCAATATACTTTCATAACTATTAGGATGACCCATCTCGGTAGCAAACATTGATATGTTGATGGAGGACAAAAATAACTTGCGCTTTGTGATAAGATTTGAATACAATAGGTCATACACACAAAAAGCATGCAGACCCAATAAGCACCGTTGAGTATAAAACACATGACGGGGACAAAATGTGTACAAAATGCTGCTTTAGATAATATCAAAATATAAACTTTGGAGAGCTATAACTATGTATCAGGTTATGTGATGAATCCAATTTTTTTAAGGGTCATCAAACAGGTATTCTGCCAGTTTTTCAAGAAGTTTCTGTGTATAAATGAGAAGATTTTTTGAAATATAAAGAAATGTGTAATTTATGTATATTCAAATTTTTGGGGAAAATTGTTAAAAATCACATTTGTTGCCCAAATCTCTCATAAAAATCACTCCAAATCCTGTTAAATTGGATACTATCTTGTAGTACATTTAACCCTCTTTAATATGATACTTTAAATGATGTGTGAAAACATACTATTCAAATGTTATCGATAAAGTTGTTCAATACTACTTTTTCAATGGCGGCCATTTTGAAAAATGGCCGCCATGGCTCTCCTGGGCAAAATTCGAGAGGGCTCAATATCCAAATTTGCGTGTAATTCATCATTCTACGAAAGTGCGAATTTTGGTGCTTTTAGACATAAGTGAACAATAACGTAAAAATATCGAGCTATGCCGCTGGACTTTCGGGTCCGTGTTACTTATTACATAGGCTTTTACCATCTTATTGCTATTTTATAACACGCTATGCACTCCTCACATTCAATATTGCATGACAGCTTGGTCTTATACTATCTAACAAAATATTGATAGGATATTCTTACTAAAAAAACGAGCAGAATACAAATATATTCACCTTCGAGAGAAGCCAGTGAAATCTATCCGCATGAGGTGACATGGAAGGCACCGACTGCAGATAGATGTCACTGGTGTCTCGAGCTGAAGGCATATTTGTCCCTCATCGATGGGCCAAGCATGAAGCAAAATATCGCAATTCCTAAACATCCCTATAATATTGGTTGTAAGTACAGAGAAGCCACTTATTTTCTTTTTCTGCGGCTTGAGGAAAACAGTGGGAATTCATGTTGCACCTGATCGGCCGCAACACCGCGAGACTTCCGCGAGGGCGCTATCCTGCTGCCCATTATTGACCCGAGACTTTGCCAGAAAAGGCAGACTCTCCAAAGGGGGCCGAATCAGCCGCGGCTGGGCCATTCCCTTTTCTCATACTAATTCATCGCATGATTTTGTTTTCTCATATTAATTCATCACGCTCCAAGTCATGTCCTGACCGTGCCCCGGCAGACCAAAGCCAAATACCCCCCCCCCCCCCCCCCCCTTATCAACTCTGGAGCGGTTGGTTGCTGGGATTCTTTTGAAATAGTTGCCCTAACTTTAAACTAAACTAAAATGGCGGGATGCTACTACATTCTTCTATTGGCTGATAGCAAGGCAGTGCTTACACTGCAGTATCAGTCCCGGCTGCTTCACCCAATGATTCACATAGTCCTGGACGAACACTGTCAGGAAAAAAAATATACAAAACAAAAAAGAGGAAATGATGATGCACGTGCGGGTGAGTGCAGTTTTCAGTACGGGTAATTGCTGATGACGTTACTGCGAGGCATTATTAGGATTCCATATCGGAAAGTAGCGGGAGACCTTAAAATGCATACAGAAGTAAACATAACATAGTAAACAAACAACGTGGAGAGGATCACATACCGTGCAGTACTTGGTGGAACAACATAATCATTAAGAATGTAAAATCAACCAATTTATGTGTGGGAGAAGATAGGAGACCACAAACGTTTCAAACAGTTCTGGACCACGGTTTCCAAAAAAAACGCAAAAAATATTGTATTTGCTTAAGTACAATAACAACATGAACAATGTTGAATATGTGTACATGTGGTGTGAGGTGTAATGTCGGGTGCTTACTGCAGGTGGCTGGTTACCCTGTGGTCGAAGACATGATCGACATGATTTAAACCTGCCGAAAACCTAGAGAGCCATGAAGAGAAAAAAACAGCCAAAGACCTGGTCGACAGGAAAGCACTTGTCGCACGGTAGATGGCGCTACGAAGAGCTCTTTGCACAGGGACTTTGACATAGCGGTTTATACGTATCATTACTCTTCCGGCAGTATTTTATGTTGATTTTAAATTAAATATACAAGTACAAGAGGGAAAGACTGAAGCAGTGAGAGAGGAGAGAGCGAGAGAGAGCTAGAGATAGCATAGCTAAAGAGAGAGAGAGAGGGGGGAGAGAGAAATAGGGAGAGAGAGAGAGAGAGAGAGAGAGAGAGAGAGAGAGAGAGAGAGAGAGAAAGAAAGAAAGAAAGAAAGAAAGAAAGAAAGAAAGCATTGTCCAAAGAGAACAAAAGAGAAGAGAGAGTTGTGCGAAGAGACAGAAAAATTTCAATGAAATATGGGATTGCACTGTTCCTAAATCTATTTGTTTTACATTTATATTGTTTGAGTTTTGGTATATTTCTGAGAGAAATTTTCATATGTATTTGTCTCGGTACCCAATCTTTACATTGTGGGTTATTAGACAGTGATTTGGCAAATGCAATACAAAGTTTTTCTTTTCTAGTTTCCAGACGTTCAAGCTTATACGTAATAATTGCATTTTCATAATTTATGTAACCCTTCCCTAACATTATTTTACACACCCTTCTTCGAACACTTTCTAAACTGTATACTTGCTTAATTGTTAATCCACCATTATAAACAGGTACAAAATGTTCTAAATTGGGGCGGATATATCCAGTGTAAATTGTTATGAGATCAGCAAGAGGTAAATTATATTTTTTAACCATTCTTAAGATATACAATTTTCTGTTGCACTTTTTCAGTATCGCGTGAACATGTTTATCCCACTTCAAGTTGGACTGAATATACACTCCAAGAATTTTTACTGTTTCAACATTTGGGAGAGGCGAATCACCAATAAACAAAGTGTCAATTAGAGGAGGGGTTTTCATGAAAGTAATAGTCATAGTTGCACATTTAAGTGAATTTAGTTTCATGTGATTATAATGGGACCATTCTCTTAATTGAGTTTTGCATTAAGATCGGATCACTAGATGTGCGGTTCTCTAAAAAGGTGAGGTCATCAACGTATTCAAAGTATGGTTAAGTGCTATTTTGACAAGCATCATTAAACATTAATTAAAACAAAATTGGGCCCAACTTTGTACCCTGGGGTACTCCAAAATGAATTTTCTTATATTGAGATAACACGCCTTTGTATTTGACACATTGCGATCTTTGTTGTAGAAAACTTATAATCCAATCAATTATAAAAGTCCTTCCGTCGAGTGCAATCAATTTTCTTATAAAAATGTTATGATCTAATCTATCAAAAGCTTTTGAAAAATCTGTACACACAATAGTTGAAATCGATTTTGATCTTTCACAATTTTTATAAATCTCTTGTAGCAATATCATTAAATAATGGTCGATAAACTACGTTTATTTCCATACTGATGAGAATCAAGGTATTTGCAAATATCATTTAAAAGCCATTTAGTAATGAAAGATTCTGCTATTTTAGCGAATTGGCTTGTCAAACATATCGGACGAAGTTGATCTAATATTGGAGGTTGACTCTTAGGAATGGGGACAATTTGGCCCCTCTACCACTGCCACGGAACCATGTCCAATTGGAGTGATGCATTGAAAATATCAGCAAGAGGTACAGATAACTCACATGCGAATTCACGAACAATACGCGGAGGGGTGTCATCGGATAGTATTGCTTTATTACATTTTATTTTAGTAACTTTAAATAGATTTCATGAGGTTGAACTAATGGACATACAGTTTGTGATGGTAAAAAGGCAGGTAAGAAGCTCCTATCAGTAGGCGGTGGGTCTGAAGCTACTGAGATAAAGTGCTCGTTAATTGCATCAGCCGTTTTCTGTAGATATTTAGGTCTAATGTTTGGAACACTAATATGAGGTGTGTCATGATCTCTTTGAGTTAAATTTTTTATTTGCTTATACCAAGCTGCAGGGTTGTCAAGTTTTAAATGTGAGACTCTTGTATTATAATAATATCTTTTAGCAGATGTTATCATTCGGCCAACTTTGTTTCGAAGACGGCGCCATTTAAGTTTATCAATTGCTTTGAAGGCAATATCTCTTTTATCAAACACATCTTTTAATTGTGGAGACATCCAGAGTTTATCATTTTTGTTAATTTGTACTGTTTTGACAGGTAAATATTTATCTAACATAGTCATTATAGTATTTATAAATAAAGAGAGGCCAAATGAATGAAATAAGGTGATCATGAATATTGCGAGGTAAGATTTAGAGAGTTTGGAAACGATTTCAATTATGTGAAAGAAAAGAGGAACATTGTGGAAATAATCAGCCTGACTGATATGACTGGTTAACAGAGCAAATTGCATTGTGGAGCTGGTAAAAGAAGCCCAGGACAAAAACTTGGCACCGGGTATGATTGCCTACGTCACAGGAAATGGCACTTCGAGTGAGAGAGACACAGAGGCAGAGAGAGCGAGAGAGACAAGGCAAGAGAGAGAGGGAAAGAGAGAGAGAGAGAGAGAGACAGTCAGAGACAGAGCGAGAGAGCGAGAGAGAGAGAGAGAGAGAGAGAGAGAGAGAGAGAGAGAGAGAGAGGGAGAAGAAAAACACATATATGGAAATAAGCACTCTAGAAGCACGTCCATCATCATGACCATATCCACAGTAAAAGTGTGTATGCGTCGAACATGTCGAGATTTTAATACCGCATTAATGCTACTTTGTAGTCATGATGAAATAGAGGAAAGTTGGTGGAGCTTAGATGCTCAGTTCAGTGGAAAATATTTCGTGCTTCGTGTTTTGTGTACATTTTCTCGACGAAAGCTGGACTTCACTGAAAAGTGACCGAAATCATTTAGTATATAGGAGAGAACAGTGGTGCGACCTAGGATAAACTTGAGCTTTGACGTTGAGCTTTGAGTTTGACGTTGCAAGTTTTAGTCGTGAATTGTTGTCACACGTTGACTTGTTGGGACGAGTATATCGTGGGCACGATGGTAGCTTAGATCTGACAACCATCATGGACGACAACCTTGACAATGCGACGACGGCTTCTCCCGGGGGTGAGTTCATATTTGAAGATCACACCCAGCGCTTGGTCGTCGCGACGATGTTCATCATCGCCTCCGCCGTTGGCATCGTCGGAAACACGTTGGTCATCACCGCCGTGGTCGTCTCCCGCAAGCTCCGCACGATTACGAACGTCTTCGTCGTCAACCTCGCCGTCACCGATCTCCTGACGTCGCTCTCCGTTCCGTGGAGTGCCGTCGCGTTGCTCAGCACCCACGGCTGGCCGCTGCATCCCCTTATCTGCTCGATCAGTGGTGGGATCATGTACCTCTGCGTCGTAGCCAGTCTCTACTCCCTCGCCTCCGTCGCCATCAACCGACTCTTCCTCGTCACCAAAAGCCACGCCTTCTACCAGAATATCTTCACCCCCGTCAACGTCATAATTTGGCTTGTCGTCATCTGGGCCGTGTCGTTCTTCGCGGTCGCCTTCCTTCCCCTCATCGACATCGGCGGGCTGGGGTACAACGGGAAGTACAAAATATGTGGCCAGGTGTCGTCACATCCTCGTGATGACCTTTACCAGATCGTTCAGACCATGGGCGGCATCCCTATTCCCTTCTTCGTGATCGTCTACTGCTACGTCAGGATCTTCGTCCACCTCAGAAGGCACCTCAATGTCATGAACAGACACATGGCGACCAGGGAATCGACGACGACAGACATGATGCCCGCGGACGACGCCCGTCATGAGGGGTGAGTAGCGCATCTCACACTCTCCAAAAGACGAGGCTATTGGTCCTTGTTCGTTTAGAAATCCCTATTCATTATTCGTGGTATAGAGTCAGCTGGAAAGTATTAAAGTCACCATGGGTTCATTTATTATTGAAGTGACACAAACTATGGTCATTATCAAGGGATAATGGCTTCTCTCGCTTCAAATTAGTATATTAAAGTGCTAAGGCGGGTACACTTTCACTAAGTTGGGACGCTTATAGGAGCGTGTTTAGCTCTGTATTCATCGCAATAGCGCCCCTTTCCTCTGTTTGCGTGTCTCTTTGTGACTTTTCCCCTTTGTATATTTGTATTTGACAATGATACCACTTCCAAGGTGCAATGATATCCGTCTTATCTTCCGCTGGAATGTTCGGGGAACATTGGGGAATATCTTGTAGTTTGATGAAAAACATGTGTTCGAACATGGCGAATGAAGCAAACATATCCATGCTACTTGACTGACTGCACTATTCGCCATGTTTGCCTCCTTGCCAGCGAAAGTGGAGGTTTTCGAATTGAATACAATATAATATGGACTGGGGGTTGCGACACATACACGTGAAGGAGTAGAGGTGGAATAAAAAAAGGAGGAACGCGGTATGAAAGAGGAAGTGATGAGGGAGAGAGAGAAAGACAGAGAGAGAGAGAGAGAGAGAGAGAGAGAGAGAGAGAGAGGCAGACAGACAGACAGACAGACAGAGACAGAGACAGGCAGATACAGACAGACAGAGAGAGACAGAGAGCCAGAGAGACAAACAAAGTGAGAGAGATTGAGCGAGAAAGAGAGAGGCAGAGAGACAGACAGACAGACAGACAGACAGACAGACAGACAGAGAGACAGAGAGAGACAGAGAGGCAGAGAGAGAGAGACAGAGACAGAGAGGGAGAGAGAGAGAGAGAGAGAGAGAGAGAGAGGGGTGGGGGTTGGGAGGGGGAGGGTGGAACTAACAGATACGAAAGTACCTTGCTCTTGTTTATGAAGTGTGTGTTATGTTTCGATATAACAGTCACCGTTATTTGATACTTGATGATATCAAATGTGATGGCTGATAACATTTACAATAAGGAAGTATGCATAATTTATAAGCAGGAACTCTCTCTAATTCATAATTCCCTTACCATGTGTGTGGTTTCATATTGTCAGACGCTGCTCTCTAAACCAGGTATTTTCCTCCATTCTGTAGTCATGTTAGTAACAAGAGTTTTTTGTTTACACAAAATAATACTGTTTTCTGTTCTTAACAAATGTGATCAATAAGCAGGAGCCATTTCTGATAAATATAATGATATTCCTTGCTATGCTTGTGGATTCATATTGTAAGACAACTGGTCTCCAAACGTGTATTTCCACGCTTGTTTAATGTGACCTTTTTTATGTTGAAGAGGTTCATCGTGGTGAAGGTTAAAAGTGAAAGGAATAATCGGTTGTCTCACTCTATGTTCGCTTCATCGTGAGACAACCCATTATATCTTTCACTTTCATGACCTTTTTTTGCGTAAAAATATAAAATTGTGTTTTTTCCAACTCCCGCCCCAACCCGCCCGTGGACAACCATCACTTAACATTACACACTCTCATTCACCTGATGACAATGCACCACTGACAAACACACTTCACACATAAAGAATATTAATAGATCGCTTCCTGTATGTCCGAAATTAATATACATTTATAGACTTTTGAATGCATACATAATATATTTCTTAGTTATAAGTTCATATAACAATTTTATTGAAAATCATATAACCTACTATTTGAGGTACATTTCCTTGGTCTTTAAGTATTGTATGAATATATTTTGTTCATGTACTGATGATTTGTCTCTTACTATTTAAATGCTAATGATTTTTTTATTTTCATTTTCGACGATTTTCAATTAGACATGATTTTTATTGAATGTATTCAAATCACAACGTTAAACAAACAATTCATATAATTTTGTATAATTTATGCACGTCGATAACATTCCACATCGTGCTCATCCGCCATTACATGTACACGACCTCAACAACGAAACTCCTCTCCTTACTCACGCTTACGTCGGCATCTCCCCTTCCCAGACATTTTCTCCCCTTCCCAGACATTTTCTCTCCTTTCATTGGAATATGTATATACACTCAAATATAGTACAAGAACCAAACCATAATCATTACAAATGTAGTGTTGTTGTCGTTGTTATTTGTAACCACTGTTCAGACATACCACAATTTTATACAAGGCCAATATTCACCAGCCTTGCTTCTCTTTCAACCCCTCCTCAAGAAATGTCGTTTCTATGAATAAATTGTGTTAATAATTATTAGTAGCCTAGCTACTAGGCTGAGGAGTGGATGGTCACAACCGAGGCTGTTAACAGCTATGTCTGGTAATACAGACTAGGCCCTAATCCCTCTGACTGCCCTGGATCCTCTTTTTCCGCCGCTCCACAGACATGACAGAGGATCCAGGGCAGTCAGACGGATTAGGGGGCCTAGTCTGTATTACCAGACATAGTTGTTGACATACTCAGTTGTTATCATGCTCTCTTCAGCCTACGCGCGGTAGGGGGGGGGGGGGGGGGGAGGGGGCTAGTGGTGGGATATTTTGGAGGGAGATTCCAGTGGAGGGGAGGGGTATAAACCTTGTTCTCAATGTCAAGACCAATATCAAGACCAATATCAAGAAGTATGTGTTGTTATCTTGTTAGAAGGAAGGAAATCGCTAAAAGGAAAAACAAGTAGAGAAAAAGGTGAAACTCTTCCTCCCACAGTGCCAGAAACAACATTGCAGAAATTCAAAAATAAGCCAACCAGATGTTGTACTTTGTCAGAGTATTAAACAGTTTATAGATGACAGCAACCTATAGCATTGTTGTACATGGCTGTGATACAGAATGTATTTATCTTATTTGCTTTATGCAAAATGGTACATGTGCTTTCAAAAAGATGTTACACCCAAGAAAATTGGCGCAACGTGTCATAGGGGTTCAGCTTCTCTTTGTTGAAGGTTGATACGGAGGTTCATCAAACGAAAGGAATACTAATTATGCTAACATTTATACAATAATCCTAATAAAATAACCGTAATCCCGTAGAATTGATGAAATTTATTCAAATTATATTTCGTTCTCTGTGGGTTGTGAAGACGGTATACACTTCGCGAACCCACCATACACCCAAAATAGAGCACCGAAGTGTGACGTCATTAATGAGCATTATTGTCAAGACAACTGGCTCTAAACAATGCGGACAGTGCAAGCAGCGGTGATCACTACGGAGACTGTAATAAGGAATGCCCGACACTAGTCCGATAGACAATATCGGCAGAGTCGGTTTGATCAGTCGTAGAGTGTTATGTTACGGGGCCCTGGTGTAAGGGCTCTGATGTTGTGGCTCTCTATTGAATACATATTTTTTCTTCATAAACGTCCTCATTCTAGCTGAGAAGTACCTGAGCTCTGTGTTTGTCAAGATCACACCTTGTTGTAAATGAAGTACAAATTTCAAGTAACGTATCTAATGTCAGTTCTTCAAAATATTGGTGTTCAAAATGGTTGGACCCGTTATTTTTTTTTTGTAACAAGAACTTAGAATATACCCTGGTGCTTAATAACTAGACGTCCACTTGGTTGACACATGACTATTGGAAGAATAGTAATTGATGAAATGTCACAAAACCTGCTTCTAAAACACGCGACATCCCTTGACTTTGGGAGGTGTCAAGTTCAACTGACTCAAGCTGTAACTTATTTACACTATTGTTTCAAAAAGTGTCAACAGTTTTTTTAACATCTAGTATTTGAGGACTGTGTTGCTCGACAATATTGCAGATGTGGAAGTGGGGTGACTTGATACGGAGATACGGAGAGAGATATACAGTGCTTGGGTAGTAAAGAGACATGCCTACAAATATACACACAGGGAAAGGCAGGCAGGCAGAATGAGTAAGAGAGAGATATGTTTAATGTATTTACATTTACAGTAAGGAATGTAAATAGAATGTGCATAAATATATTTCATCAATTACAATCTCACTCACTTTAATAGTCAATCAATCAATATTTAACGTCCAACATTAAATGAAAGGTGTCAGCTTAGATATTGTTTCGCATCAGTAGAAATCATTCCATCTGTAATCTGTTATATCAAGGACATTATTGCTTGTCTTTTAAACGTTCAAATTCTGTTTTCTTATTTGTTCTGATTGTTTATTTAGAAGCAACGAAATGAAGAGTGTGTCCAGCTCCGACGGAGAACGAAACCAGTCTTCTCCTAAAGGTAATGGCGCCATCAACGCCAGGACTGCAACAGTCACACCGGCGATGTCGAGTGCTAGTGCTGACGAAGACGCCAAGTCTGCGAACACCAACGCCAACGCATCGCCGTCATCACCAGGACCGAAAGGCTCGTCGAAGACGTCCTTCCACCTCCGCCGCGGCCGCAGTGTCAACAAGCGACAGCACCAGATCACCAAGAATATGTTCCTCGTCGTCGTTGCTTTCTTCATCTGCCTGGCACCGTTCACCGTATGCCTCTTCTATGACGATAGTGACCCGTTTGTGCCCTACGCCAGCGCCATTGTGTTATGCAACGCGTGCATCAACCCGATCATCTACGCTACCAAGCACCCGGTTTTTAAGACCGTGATGAAGGCGATGGTGAGATGCCGGTTTGCGGATATACCCGAACCGGCCAGAATGGTACACCGGTTAACCATTAAATGAACGGTGGGGAGGATCGTCTTAGTGGGGAGGATCGAAAGAAAGGAAGAGAAAGAGAGAGAGAGAGAGAGAGAGAGAGAGAGAGGGAGAGAGAATAAGAGGGGGGCGGGGCGGGGGACAGAGGACTTGGTGGAAACACTTATGTGCATTCTTCAATATACAATGTAGATAGAAGGCAAATTAAACACAACAAAAAAAGTAAGCTCCCACCCCCCTAAGCAAAATATCATAACTTTTTATTGAACAGGTTTTGGGAAAAGTAGTTTGGCAGGATTGTTCCTTAACTAATTGACTAACTTCTGTGTGAAAATCACATTAATCCAATTAGTCATGCATGAGTGGGCAAATGTTAAAGGCAAAAATGTCACTTTTCAATAGTCACAAGGGTAATTTTGGGATTCTGTCATACGAATTTTTGATGAATTCCATTTCTGGTGCATGATTTATGTCCTTTCAATGTTTATCATCCATCTCTCGATGCACTAACACCTATCCCGACACTTGTTAACCCCTTGTTCTGGTTGAGTGAGCACCATTTAACAAATACTCATCCCTCTTGAGTTTGGAACTTTTACAAACCCTTTATTTTGGTGAAAAATAAAACCCTGGATATTTTGAAAAAGATGTAACGTGACCTGTTTTCGTGTCATGGTTGAGTGAAAACACTTTAAAAATCGCACAAGAAACGCAAAATGTGTTGTTAAAACGGCATGAACAATTACCCTTTTGACTTTAGAAAAGTGACATTTTTACCTTTAAAATTTGCCCACTCATGCATGACTTATTGGATTGTGTGGTTTTCACACAGAAGTTAGTCAATTAGTTAAGAAACAATCCTGCCAAATTATTTTGCCCAAAACCTCTTCGATAAAAAGTTATATTATTTTGCTTCGGGGGACTTACATTTTTGTTGTTGTGTTTAGATGTGTAGAAAAGCAAAGAAGCATAGAACCCATTTTGGTGACTTTACTCTTACGCAAGCCGAGCTACTTGAGGGTACTTTGAAGCGCTATCGACCCTAAATTCTCTTTTAAATTGTGCACTTTCTTGGGTCTATAATGATAATCAATCATTCTACTCCACATTCTCATATTTCTTCTGTGCTTGTTATAAATATTCACTTTTCACGTGACCGGCTGTGAATAGCTTATATATAGCCCGTGTATATAACTGTTGCTTTGTTGCTTTTTAAGTAATAAATGAAACACATCAGATTATATCAAATCAAATCAGGTCTATCTTCAAAAGTAATCATAATTTATTTGACGAAGATCACGCGTCATGATTTCTCTTTCACAATCAAACTCAATCACAATAACATTGCACTCTTATGCACAACAACTGAACATCCTTGCGCATCCTGCAAAAAACAAAATCAAACTGTGGATATTTTAGGTTGTAATGCAATTGATTTACTTAATAGTGAACTTTGAAGCAGAATTAGTGCAGTCTGACTGACGAGAATCTGTGTCTGCAAACTAGATATGATTGAATATGGTAGGCCAAATTTGATGTAATTTGATTTGATTGAGGTACGTATATTTTCTTCTTGATTTCCAATACAACATATGAAAATACAACAGTAGATACATGTGTCAATTCGTACACAGTGTGGATATTATACAAATAATGAATGTTTATGAGTGCAATGGACAGAATATTTCATGAGGTGAAAGATGAAAAGATCCATTCAACGAGGCGTAGTCGAGTTGAATGGATCATTCATTTCATCTTTCACCGAATGAAATATTCTGTCCATTGCACGGATAAAAAACATTAAATATTTGTTTTATATGACACCTTAGTTATAGGAAAATTAGCTCGATGTGCTTATGCACAAGTACAGCTGATGAGCGGTCGCGGTTCGTATACACAATACACGCGAGTACTGGTGGTCTCGGCGAGCGTGCAATGGACAATATCGTATGGATCCAAAATTGCACGATGAATGGATCCAAAATTGTACGGTTGATGACGTCATTGTAAATTGACTAAATGATCGATATTAAACAACCAATAAAATGACAAGGATCTATCTAAGTGTCATATAACGTGAGTTAGCGCATACTGGAAATGTTTTTTTTTCTGAAGCAGTAACATAGGACCTGTATATTTTGTGAGTTGCCCTAGTAATATTACAATTTGATATATGCGGTAGAACCAAAGTAGAGTATTGTGTAAAGTAAATATCACACGAGTGGGTAAAACATATTCTAGCTTCGATAATAGCCAAACATTACGAAATATATGTAAAGTGATGGTTTTTGTCACTCCATTTTAATTGATACATACACCGGGAAAAATAATCAACTTAGTATTTTCAAGCGAATTACGTACCATCACTGAATACATGGAATACATCAAGTTATGCAGGAAATATTTCTTATTACAGTATCTTTAAAGTGAATAAATTTCGTTTCGCTTAAATTGAATGACAATATGTCACTTTTAAACCTTGTGAATAATTTTGGTATTTTGTTGCTCAAAATGATAATTAAACGATTTAAATCATGGTAAGAACAAAACACATTCGATTCATCAGCAAAAACAATATACTATACAGGGGGGACATTTAAGTCATCATTAAGATACATCAAGAATAATAACGGAAATAATAATGAGCCTTGCGGAACTCCACATATTGTGGCTAATGTGTTTGACACAGTTGATTCAAAATAATCAAATTGTGGTCTTTGTGATAAATGATGTTTAAACCATGAAAGTGCAATATCCCGAATGCCACAATGTTGTAGTTTATATGGTAAAATGTATGGTCAAGAGTAAGAAATACCTTGCTGAGATCAATAAATATACCAATTACGTGTTTATCATTAGCCAAGGCACCTGGTACTCTATAACAAAATAACTGCATTAGTGAAAAATCAGTAAAATGATCCTTGCAGAAACCATATTGATTTGCATTGAAAAAAAGCTATATTGAAACAAAAATCTAAACAAGCATGTAAAAAACAGGAGTATGATCTTAAAATTCAGAATATAGAAGACCAAATTAGTAATAATATCATCAAAAATATATAGGATGGCTGATTTACAAAATTCTATGAAAGGAAAACTTGCATTCGAATATATGACATTTTGAAATTACTTTTTTGTCTATATCAAAATCACCCTGTACCTTCTGTACTCAAGTTAGGTAATAAGTTGTCGAATGCTGCTATTGGCTGAACGATAAATAATTATAACGCGATCAAAATTCACGGAAATGACAACGAAAGCAGGATCTTCCACTATTTTGGGGTGGACGCTATTACGCGGGAACTACAATATAACTATGTGTGGAGTGTGAGTGTGTGTCTATGCGTGTGTGTATGAATGTTTGTGTATTGCGTGTGTTTATCAGTTGTGCGTGTATTACATATGCGTGGATGTTGGTATGTATGTATGCGTGCGTGCGTCTGTATGTGGGTATGTATGTGTGTGTGTGTGTGCGTGTGTGTGGGTGGGTTTCGATCTTAAAGGGAATATACTGTAATGGGAAGGCAAAAAAGCCTTCAAAAGCTAATTGTTAGCAATCTTCTTGCCAATGGTCTTAAATTCATGTATTGACCATTTTAGAAGCTTGCTGAAAGTTACTTGCTCTCAAATGATGCACATATGGAGTAATTAATTATTAATGATTAAATCTTCAAAATGTTCGGCCCGAACATTTTGAGGATTGGTGATTTAATCACTCATTACTCCAAATGTAGATCATTTTAGGGCAAATAACTTTCGACAAGCTTCTAAAATGGTCAATACATGAATTTAAGACCATTGGCAAGAAGATTGCTAACAATTACATTTTGAAGGCTTTTTTGCCTTCCCATTACAGTATATGCCCTTTAACCGGATGGGGAACTCACCTGAAGTGTTTTTAATAAATAAATAAATATACGTGGTTATTGGTGTTCTTGTTGTTGTTCAGATCGGCCGCTATTGCTTGCTGGGCATTTAATGCGCTTTCGATGACTCATTAAATTACACTTGTACATATAAACTTAATCTTTTCAATTCAACATGTCCTGTCTTTTTTTCCCAATGTAGAGGGGAGAGATCGACAATGTGAGAGTGACAGAGAAAAGAGTGCGAGTGAGAGTGAGAGTGACTGAGAGAGAGAGAGAGACGAAGAGAGAGAGAGAGAGAGAGAGAGAGAGAGAAGGAGAGAGAGAGAGAGAGAACCAGACACAGAGAGAATGATAGAGAGAAAGAGACAGAGACGGAGACAGAGGCAGAGGGGGTGAGATAGAGAGAAAGAGTGGGAGAAAGAGAGAGGGAGAGATAGAGAGAGAGACAGACAGACAGACAGAGAGGGGGTTGTCGGGGGTTGGAAGAGAGAGAAAGAAAAAAAGAGAGACAGGCAGAAAGAGAGACAGAGACAGAGACAATGACAGTGAGAGAGAGAGAGAGAGAGAGAGAGAGCGAGATGGAGAGAGACAGGCTAACATCGCGATAGATAGAGAGAGGGAGAGAGAGAGAGAGAGAGTAAGAAAGAGGGGGGGGGGCAATGAGAGAGAGAGAGAGAGAAAGAGAGAGAGAGAGAGAGAGAGAGAGAGAGAGAGGGAGAGAGAGAGAGAAGGAGGGAGAGTCAGAGTCACAGACCAGACACCCACACAGAGGAAAGGCATGACTGGAAGGAGTCTACTGGTGCAAAGCACCCTTCTGCGCCAAACAACATGCTGCCAGGTATGATAACTGTGTCTTCAGGCCACTGCACACGATACAATCTTGCCACGATTCTGCAGTAGCGAGTGTCTACGCCAGGAAATGTGACGTCACGTCCTTGTACAAGTCCAATGAACGGGTCCTGTGATTCAGCCAGTCGCAGAGTCGTACGACTGATCGGATCGTGGTGTCCTCGGTGGCCTGAACAGGTTAGAGTCACGTAATGACTTAACACGTTTTTAATCCTTTGGCTGCCAGACAAAATACTGCTCTATGGGATTTGTATATATTGATGGTGAAATAATCCACAAGTATCAGTATCAGTCAATGTAAACTTGTACAAGGTTTTGTCCCTGCTCAATGAAAAAAGAGATCAGATCAGACATATGTTTTAACCCTTAAAGGACATATACTGTACTGGGAAGACAAAAAAAAAACTTAAAAAAACTTAAAAAGGTGGTCGTGAGCAATCTTCTTGCCAATGGCCTTAAATTCATGTTTGGTCCATTTTCGAAACTTGCTGAAAGTTATTTGCCCTCAAATGATCTATATTTGGAGTAATTAGTGATTAAGTCACAAATCCTTAAAATGTTCGTGCCGAACAATCTCATGATTTGTGATTTAATCACCAATTACTCGGAGTAATTAGTGATTAAGTCACAAATCCTTAAAATGTTCGTGCCGAACAATCTCATGATTTGTGATTTAATCACCAATTACTCGAAATTTGGATCATTTGAGAGCAAATAACTTTCAGCAAGTCTCTAAAAGGGACAAAACATGAGTTTAAGACCATTGGCAAGAAGATTGCTCATGACATCTTTTGAAGGTTTCTTTGTCTTCCCAGTACAGTATATGTCCTTTAAGGTTAAAACATATGTCTGATCTGATCTCGTTTTTCATTGAGCAGGGACAAAACCTTGTACAAGTTTACATTGACTGATACTGATTTGATACACGAGTCGAGATATATATATATAAAAGAAAAAATGCATAAAAATATTAGAAGTTTGATAACATTGCTATAAATTTCAGACATCTCGGTCATGATAATGTTCGAGTAAATGATAATTCTGCATATATACAGTGTGTCCCAGAAAAAAAGGAAACCGAGGTTCTGTGTTATTTTTCTAGTTGACTGAAAAAAAATCATTAAATGTTATATACATCATTAGAAAGTTCGGTTTTTCGTCTTTCATTTGACACCTAACATGATAGATAAGAGTCACATGTCGATGAGTAATAGGTGTTTAAAAATAATTGTCAAAATCAAGTTGAGCAGGACAAATGGTGAAGATTTGTAAGGAAGTATGAACGTAGTCCATTAAAGGGATGATTCCTTAGCATTTCTTTTGTGTTCTTTGTTATGCTTCTTTTACAAATTCTCTCATTGACAGTGAATCCGTCACAAGCATGGGTTTTTCACTTGCTTGCCTGACGATGCAGAGAGCAAAGAGTTTTTCTTGTTACACTGAAGTCTGCAGCAAGTTGCTCAGGCTTTCAATCATCGGTTTCCTCAGAGAAATGTATTTTCAAAATCAACAATCTGGAAAAATGTCCGAAAATAACAAAATCAATGGGGGAAAGTTTATTAATTGTTTGATTTAAGGAAATAACGATTTCATCCTGATGGAAATCAGAAACAGAACACATGAATTTGAAAGAAAAAAAGTGAAGAAAATGAAACTGACAAAGAAAAATCAATTAAAGACGGACCATTTAAAAAAAAACAGACAATGAACTGATTACCAAGATGAAAACAAAAATTTAGGTGTATGCCTAAAATTTCTTTGTAAATTGAAATTACCCCAGAAAACCTTTTCACTAAAAAATTGAATAGCTGTAAAAGAGAAAATTTGCAACATTTATTATTCTGCGCAAAATGTGTCTGACATCGAGTACTTGTAATTGCTTGAAATTAGTCATGCGTGAACAATCCATCGAAATTTGGTATCAAATGAAAGTAGATATTTTACTCCTAATATTACTGTTATTTCTATAATGACATTATATTTTATGATTATGTTATCGATTTCCAAAAACGGGTGTTCTTTTTTTCTGGGACACATTGTATGTATATATTTTTTTTACTTTTTTATTTACTTAAAACATGATGCATGACAGTTTTACATATCATATCAATATCTTGATTATGGTAAACAAGCAGAACAAATTGTCGTGTACAAACCCATGACAGACACACGAAGTAAAGCCAATTG
>CAVLGW020000115.1:42500-46390 GCA_963669155.1 Arbacia lixula
GTCACTCTAAGTTTCATATTTCACAGACTTTAAAGGGCATATATTGTACTGGGAAGACAAAAAGCCTTCAAATGGTGATCATGTGCAATCTTCTTGCAAATGGTCTTAAATTCATTTTTGTTGTCCATTTTAGAAACTTGCTGAAAGTTATTTGCCCCCAAATGATCCACATGTTGAGTAATGAGTGATTAAATCACAAATCCTGAAATTGTTCGGCCCGAACATTCAGAGGATTTATAATTTAATCACTAATAACTGAAAATGTGGATCATTTGAGGGCAAATAACTTTCAGCAAGTTTCTAAAATGGACAACAAAGTGAATTTAAGACCATTTGCAAGAAGATTGCTCATGATCACCCTTTGAAGGTTTTTTTTTTTTGTCTTCCCAGTACAATATAATTATGACCTTTAACTTCATGCCTTGCTTAGCTTGTAAACGGTTCATACAATGTTTTAAATTACTTGTTTTTCTGAAAAAAAGGCTACAATACATGCAATTATTGATTGACAGAATGTTGAATTATGGTGGGGGAAAGAAGATATCATTGGACGTTGATGGGCATCGAATGCGCAAATCCAATATTTTTTTTTGTAGTCCACTAACTCACATTAAAATGATATCGCATGAATGCATTGAGTTAGCATTCGATTGTGTAGAACGAAATATAGCACCCGTCTTTCCTCCCGGTACTTTTTATATTCATGAGATATGTTAATGATCAATGTGCGGCGTAACAAAATGATACATAGTATTCATTTTTAATTGTCATATACTGTGACGTAGGCGATAATGCATGCCACAACTCTCTCTCCTGAGCTCTTAGTAAAAGCTACACGTCATCGTAAGCAGCCCGTTGCTATGCTAACCAGTCAGTCACGCCGATGTTCCAAGTCGTCCTCTTTCCCCTCCTCCTTTTCCCATCTATCTCTCCAGGCAAGGCCAACATTCCCAAGCCTTAAACATTATAACAAAATCAGTAATCATTAAATAAATGAATTAATTAAAAGTATCACGGTATTGTTTAGGATAATGCCGATACCGCCAAAGTCATCGCCCAGACTCGGGTCGCTGGCGGCAAGGTCTCCATTCAGTATGCGAAGGTCTTCAAGGGCTTTGCGGCCGAGTTATCGCAGGGTGTTCTAGCCTTGGTAAGTCACAGTCCCAAAACCGATTGAATGTTAGCCTGGCTTCCAGGCTGTTTGGGGAATTTCTCATTCGAATTGAATAGAAAAAGTCAAGTACTCACACGACTTGTCACTATTTGTTGTTTTCCTCTTTTCTCACTACGTCCCATGCGGACGAGCTGGTGGGGGACTTTAAAAAAAGTTACGATTTTCTGCATCGAGACCCATTTATTGAATATTGCAATTTGGTTTGAAAAATAATGCAGCCTGGGAGCCAGGCGAATGCAATATATCCCGTTGTTTTCTTTATAAGACATTTAACATTATTGTGGAGGAGAGCTGCCTAACTGGGTAGCTATGATATCAAACTAAGATAGAGAAGGCGAACGTAAAAGAAGATGCCTACTATCGTGACTTTCGAAATTAGAAAATACGTGTGTATGGTTAAGAAGGGGATAATTAGAGTATTCTTTCGGAAAGATTAGCGCTGAAAACAGCCAATGGCCCGATGTGTGTAATCTACAGTTATCATACCATAGTTAGGAAATAAGAAGGAGCTATATATGTCGGGCCGTGGGTAGGCTGTATTGGGCAAGTTGGTCGTGAGTTATACACTGAGTTATATACTGAAAGAAAGTATCATAGCGAGGTAGTACAGAATTCTTCACAATCGTGTTCTTTTTTATGTTTGTCTCTGCTATCTATGCGACCAATACACGATCCCAGAGCATCATTACCAGTGTAAACCCTGTCTGATTCGTAGACTAGCTACGACACCACAGTGCCTTGTTTCATAAAGAATTGGTGTCAATCGTGTCTCTGTACATTAGAGATAGGGAATCGTAACTATTTCTCAGACAGGCCCCTGATCGTAAACATATAAATCATACTTGCCCCCCCCCCCCCCCCCTCTCAGGTAAGTCTTCTCCCCTCCGTGGACTACGTGGTGGAAGACGGCGTAGCGCGGGCCGACGCCGTCGGGTCGTGGGGACTGGACCGCATAGACAGTCGCTCGGGGCTCGATGACACCTACAACCCCGCATGTAAGTCTCTCATCCATATCTAGTTTGATGTTTGAACTTCTATTTATTCAACATTCCATATTCATATCGAAACATAACACAGCGAGGATGAATGTTATGTAATGATCAAAACATATGGAAGACCATCCCGCACGTGACGTTACAAATTTAAAGTTGAACATGAGAAAAATCTCTTTCTTATCCTTTGACAGATTGTCATCAAAGCGTCACTGATTGTGTTGCTTTCATTTTAACATCAGGGTCGACTTTCCCTTTAAGTAATGTTGCAGATCACGAGACGCGTTACCTTGGGCCCATTTACACTGGCAAGCAAAAATCGAATTTTTTTTTAGATCGCGATTTTGGGTGCAAAACATCGCGCCAGAAAAATCACTTCCCGGAGTGTGAGTTTTTAAAACATCGCGTGAAAAATCGTGAAGTTTGTCAATGTAAATGGTGAGGGTAGAAAAATCGCGATTTTTGGCGGGTCGACTTTAATCATGTTAATCTTTCTCTGTAAAATTACGCGCGTACTTTATTTTGTCATTGTAAAAAGGCGCTCCACTTATGACGCCATAATAACCATGCACCGCGCCGGTCTCTTTTGGATGACCGGTGGACATGCGCAGTACCTAGTAAAAAAAATCGGGATTTTTCAGATCGCGGTTTTTGGGGGACAAGTGTAAATGGTGAGAAATAAAATCGCGATCTTAGCAAGTGTAAATGGGCTCTTGACAGAAGCGGGATATGTGTACAGTTGACGCATGGTACCGCCATGGTCACGAGTCCTGTAGGCTCAAATGACATGAAATCAAATGAAAATGTTCTTATCAGAATGAATAACAACATGGAGCTGCTCACATTCATCAGAACTCATCAACTTCAGTTCCTTGGTCACTGTTTACGAAAAGAAGGACTTGAAAAACTCTGACAGTGAAAATAGAGGGAAATATAGCAAGCGGAAGACAATTATCTCAAAAGAATTGCAGAAACACAAAGAGAAATAATCGGCAAAACTGGCCGCCTGTGTCACTAGATACCGACACTGACAGAAGAACAGGCTTTACTAACACCTTGCTTTTCTAATGACACCTAAAACGTGTCAAGCCATAGTCAACATGTGAACTAGTTAACGCTTTGTGACTTGCTTCTACCTTTCCTTGCAGTGACCGGCGCAGGTGTGGACGTCTACGTGATTGACACCGGTGTCCACGAGGCGCACGTCGACTTCGGCGAACGAGCACAGCAGATGTTCACAGCTAGCGATCTGCTTCCAAATACGGTAATTAGGAATTCCGACAGTCGGAATAAGTCAGCACTCCTCATGTTTATGAGGTTTCAGAAAATATCATACTTGAGCATATACTCTTGTATAAATATATTGATTATTTTACAACAATTCATTATCTCAAGTTGTATTTTGACAATAATATGGTCTTATTTAGACGGTTTAGCCTTATCAGTGCTTTAAAGACCGGGGGGGTGGGGGGGGGGGGGGGGGGGGGTTCACCAAGCTGTTCGTAAGTTACGAACGACTTTACGAACGACTGGTTATTCCTTCTTGTGTTAAATCAGATGCTCAATAAACAAAGTGTGGTATCGCATTTAGCACAAGAAGGGATAACCAGTACGTCCTTCGTAAAGTCGTTCGTAATTTTCGAACAGCTTGATGAAACACCCTCCGGGTGTACCTTTTGCAGGTCATTTCTTTTTTTCTTGTAGAACCCACAGAAAGCGGAAGA